>SJYQ01095324.1:219834-244207 GCA_006410935.1 Redunca redunca
TCAAGCTGGTTTTAGAAAAGGCAGAGGAACCAGAGATCAAATTGCCAACATCCGCTGGATCATGGAAAAATCAAGAGAGTTCCAGAAAAACATCTATTTCTGCTTTATTGACTATGCCAAAGCCTTTGACTGTGTGGATCACAATAAACTGTGGAAAATTCTGAGACCACCTGACCTGCCTCTTGAGAAATCTGTATGCAGGTCAGAAAGCAACAGTTAGAACTGGACATGGAACAACAGACTGGTTTCAAATAAGCATCCGGTCCTATCACTTCATGGGAAATAGACGGGGAAACAATGTCAGACTTTATTTTGGGGGGCTCCAAAATCACTGCAGATGGTGATTGCAGCCATGAAATTAAAAGACGCTTACTCCTTGGAAGAAAAGTTATGACCAACCTAGACAGCATATTCAAAAGCAGAGACATTACTTTGCCGACTAAGGTCCGTCTAGTCAAGGCTATGGTTTTTCCTGTGGTCATGTATGGATGTGAGAGTTGGACTGTGGAGAAGGCTGAGTGCCGAAGAATTGATGCTTTTGAACTGTGGTGTTGGAGAACACTCTTGAGAGTCCCTTGGACTGCAAGGAGATCCAACCAGTCCATTCTGAAGGAGATCAGCCCTGGGATTACTTTGGAAGGAATGATGCTAAAGCTGAAACTCCAGTACTTTGGCCACCTCATGAGAAGAGTTGACTCATTGGAAAAGACTTTGATTGGGGGCAGGAGAAGAAGGGGACAACAGAGGATGAGATGGCTGGATGTCATCACCGACTCGATGGACATGAATCTGAGTGAACTCTGGGAGGTGGTGGTGGACAGGGAGGCCTGGCGTGCTGCGATTCATGGGGTCGCAAAGAGTCGGACATGACTGAGCAACTGAACTGAACTGAACTGAAGCACACACTCACACACACTCACACACATTCACACATTCACTCACACACACTCACACATTCACACATTCTCACCTCTCCCTGATCTACTGAATCCTATCCTTCCCTCAAGGTTGAAAATACTGTGTGGGCAGCACCACATTAGTCTGTGTCCACTTTTCTGGCCTGCAATCAGGAACAGAGGGCATTATATACTGAATTTGTTCACTTAATTCAGAACTTTAAAATCTGCCCCCAGCTCCATTTTTTTTACATCCTCTCCTTAATAGGAAAAATGTTTGCTTTGGCATCACATTAGAAATTACAATTAAATTGACTACCTCAACATCTTTTTAGTATATATTTATTTCTATGTAGCTGCCTCATTTGATGGTTCTTTTCTCCTGCCTCCTAATATATATATATGTATATATATATATATATATATTTTGCACCACTCCTGTATCCCACAAAGTACTAAAACCTGTGAATTCTGTGGCAAACAAAATAGGTCCCTACCTTCATGGATTCAGGCTCCCAGATAAGACAGATATAACACAAGTAAACACAAGTCAATGTATGATTGCAGACTGTGTTTAGTGGTTTGAAATAAGGATGCCAAGAGAAATAGAAGAAAGCCTATTCTTAGATTTTGAGATCAGAAAACATCTGAGGAAGTGGTGTAAGTAAGTTAAAACACCATGAAAGAAGAGCCAACCAAGGAGAATGGAGAGAAGGAAAGGTCCAAGTAGAAGAAACAGCGTGTGTGAAGGCCCTCAGAGGAAGGAGTTTGGCACGTTAGCAGAAAGGACATGGAACAACAGACTGGTTTCAAATAAGCATCCGGTCCCATCACTTCATAAGAAATAGACGGGGAAACAATGTCAGACTTTATGTGTCTGCAGAGAGGTGAGCAGAGGACAGCGGGTTGGGGATAATGCGTGGAGGCTGAATCTGCACAGGCTAGTTCTCAAAGGCCGTGGTGAGGAGCCTGAATGTATTCTACACACCATACAAAGCCAGAAATTATTTTAAGCAAGGACATGTGATCTAATTTACTATCAGACCAATGGGTAATATATAGGGAATGGCTTGGAAGGGTTGAGAGTGAAAGACAAAGGCAAGTTCACAGACTGGCGATGGTCCTGATGAGAAATGATAGTGACAGGTGATGGTGGAAAGGGGACCCATTTCAGAGGTGGAACTACAGGACTTGGTGATGATATGTACTTACTCTTAATTTATCCTTATTGTTCTGGAACACATTTTTACCAGTTTGTTCAAGGAGTGTCCTGCTGCTAAGTCGCTTCAGTCGTATCCGACTCTGTGCGACCCCATAGACGGCAGCCCACCAGGCTCCCCCGTCCCTGGGATTCTCCAGGCAAGAACACTGGAGTGGGTTGCCATTTTCTTCTCCAATGCAAGAAAGTGAAAAGTGAAAGTGAAGTTGCTCAGTCGAAACCCCATGGACCACAGCCTTCCCGGCTCCTCCATCCATGGGATTTTCCAGGCAAGAGTACTGGAGTGGGGTGCCATTGCCTTCTCTAAGGAGTGTCCTAGGAACTTTATTTTAAGAGTACATATACTATGAGCATGAGTTTGCCCAAGAATTCTTGAGTCACACAACCTTTCCTCCACAATTCAAGGAAGGAATTCCCCTGTGTCACAGCATTTAGGGGCTTCCCAGGGTGGGGAGATAGTGGTAGAGAACCCACCTGCCAATGCAGGAGACATAAGAGACTTGAGTTTGATCCCTGGGTCAGGAAGATCCCCTGGAGGAGAGCATGGCAACCCACTCCAGTGTTCTTGCCTGGAGAATCCCATGGACAGAGGAGCCTGGCAGGCTACAGTCCGTGGGGTCGCAGAGTCGGACACGACTGAAGCAACTTGGCACATGCAGCACATAGATCAGGGTTAGAGTTAGGAGTTAGAAGGAGAAATCTGAGGCATATTTATTTATAGGATTTTGGTAATCTTTTAGATTTAGATCAAGAGCAGTTCGTTTATTAATCTACCCCGAGATGATGTTATTTAGCTTACCCAGCATGTATTCCCCTCTCTTCTGGAATCCACAAGCACATTATCCTGTGGGAACCTGTCTCTCCCTCACTTGCAGTCCTCGTGGGCACTAGACAGATCTGAACACCCCCTCATTCTAGGAAGGAGAGTGTGCTACCAAGGAAACGAATGCAACAGCCCTTCTCAGGCACCTGCATTGATTCAAGAGTACAAGACTCAAGCCAGACCAGAATCAGTGAGGATTAACCCAAGGTTAATGTCACAAGTATTAGAAATACACACCTTTTTCTTCCTGTTGGGCTTGGAAACCTAGAGAATATAGGAGCAAAAGGGAGCCACCCCATGGGAACAAAGTACAAGAATGAAGCTAACCTAGAGGAAAACCAGAGCTGGAGAGACAGATTCCTGGTGAACCTGTGGGCTTCATTATATGAGCCAATAAAATCCCTTCTTTCATTTAAGCTGTTTGAGCTGGGACCCTAACCCAAAGCAAAGATTCTTAATTAATACCATAAGCAGGCTCAGTTTCAGAAACAAAATGTTACTGAAGGTTAATAAATGTTCTACATATGCCTCTGCTACAAATTATTCTGTAAATTATTTTAGTAACTCCTGTTACTTGTGGGTTGGCTCTTTGATATCTGTCTTTCGCAATTATTCTGTTCTTTCATTTTCATTTCTTTATCTTTTTCTTCTGTGTTCTAGGAAATTTATCTTGAGTCGATCTTTTACTCACTAACTTAGTTTCCTGCAGTGTCCATTTGTAACTCGTGGCTTCCATTTTACAGTTTAGTTCAATAACCATGTTTTTCAGCCTAATAATGTTTTTTCCGCTTGGATTGTTTCCTTTTTGTAATGGTTTAATCTAGTCACAGAGACGTAAATTTTTTAAAGCATCTAGCATATGATACTTTTGATAAGTAAACAAAAAATGAGTGAAATTATCATTCATTTTCCTGATCAATTATTTCGTATCATATTATTTAACTTCCCTTAGACTCTTTGTCTTTATAGCACCTATCATCTAAAAAAAACTATATATGTATATATATATATGAAAAATATATACGTAAATTGCCCAGGACCTTGAACAATGGCTACCATAAACTGACACTCAACAATTCAACAATTTATTTCAATGGAAATAAATTATATACATGCGTTAACTTGTTCACAGTATCCTTGAGAAAGTAAATGAGCCTGAAAAGATACATAAAATCCAAAACAGCTAATTGAAAACTATCAGAAAAGCATAAATGATTAAGAGCTAAATGAATTGTAAGAATACAAGTGTACTCTAGAATCAGAACCAGGTGTGGGCAGGGACATCAGTTGGGGCTTGAATGATCAGAACAATGTCCACAGACAAGCTCAGGATTGAGTGCAGCTCTGAGGAAGGGGTGTGATTTGGAAAGGAAAGAGGCCGGTGGAGTCTTCTTCCCAAGAGCCTCCCCTGGGACTCAGATCACCCCACCCACAGCAGTCAGTGCCCATTCAGTCCTTCAAGGGCACAGTTACTTTTCCTATGATATAATGGAATTTCAGAGCCCAAACAGAGAATTTTAGGTGGAAAAAATCCCAGCACATCTTCTTCTCCTCCAACCCCCAGTGAAGATTCAGAAAGCAAACAAGGAGCCTGGTGGAGGGGGTTTCTTTGGCAGTTTGCTCTCTTGTTTGATTCCTGAGTCATTGCATCAAGCATCTCTAATCAGGAACACCATTAAAAAAAAAAAAAGAGTATAATTGCTTTACAATGTTGTGTTAGTTTCTGTTGAACGACAGCTATATGGATACAGACATCCCCTCCCTCCTGGACCTTCCTCCCACCCAACCCCTAATCCCGCCCCTGGAGGTCATCCCAGAGCCCCGAGCTGAGCTCCCTGTGCTATACAGCAGCTTCCCACTCGATATCTATTTTACACGCAGTGGTGTGTATGTGTCAGTCCTAATTCATCCTACCCTCCCCTGCTCTCCTCCCTGGGACGACATGTCCGTTCTCTATGTCTGTGTCTTTATTCCTACCCTGAAAATAGGTTTAGCTGTACCATTTTTCTAGATTCCAGATCTAGAAAAATATATGCACATACATGCATTAATATATATTTGTTTTCCTCTTTGTCTTACTTCACTCTGTATGACAGACTCGGAGGTCCATCCACATCCCTACAGCCCAGTTTCGTTCCTTCTCGTGGCTAAGCTATATTCCACTGTATATATGGAAGGCAATGGCACCCCCACTCCAGTACTCTTGCCTGGAAAATCCCATGGACGGAAGAGCCTGGAAGGCTGCAGTCCATGGGGTCGCTGAGGGTCGGACACGACTGAGCGACTTCACTTTCACTTTTCACTTTCATGCACTGGAGAAGGAAATGGCAACCCACTCCAGAGTTCTTGCCTGGAGAATCCCAGGGACATGGGAGCCTGATGGGCTGCCGTCTAGGGGGTCGCCCAGAGTCAGAAGTGACTTAGCAGCAGCATATGTACTACATCTTCTTTATCCATTCCTCTGCCCCTGGACATCTAGGTTACTTGCGTAGATAGTATCACAACGAACACAGGTACATGTGCCTCTCTATGTTGTGACTTTCTCAAGGCACCCCAAATCTCTTCCTGGCTGAGTTGTCCCTGGAAAGATGATGACATCAGTAAGAGCTTGTTATTGAGACGAAAGATGCAGCGTATGATTCAAGTGATGCACCCTCGGGGAGACTTCATATGCTCTAATTCCTTCCATCGCTAGTCACTCTCGGTTTCTCACTACCCATTTGATTACGATGAACCCAACCTGGGGCTTACATCTGGGTAAAGAATCTATGGAGGCGTAGAAAACATGAAAGTCAAGAAAAGAACCCTTGAAACGGTTAACACTGAAGCTGTGGGATGCCTGTGTTAGGAAGGACTTCAGGGTCCATTTGTCCAGCTCTTCCAGCACAGGTTCTCTAAACCATGGCTCAAACAGAAGTCGACCAACGTGGGTCTGTGACTTCCAGGGCCTGGGAGGCCACATCCTACAAAGTCATCCACAAAGTCAGCAGGCCAGTGTTATTAGCAAGCAACCCGTGTTTAAGTGTAATGAAAATTAATATATGTACAATATCCGAATGCATCAACCCCTTCTGGATTGTACACAGCTAGATAAATCCCTGTGTTGCCTTATAGGAGAAATGAGAGGTGAGGCTTTTCTGAGCTTCCTGCCATGTAATGGTGGGGATGGAAAGGAAAAGACAAAGATGGGGCAAGGAAAGTACAGATGACTTGATACTGCAACATTCAAGCTGGACTGATTTTCTCTTTCACCTTTCTGGAGTGTCTTCCAGTCCCTGGAGCAGTGCCAGTCCAGCACCTGTTCCAGAATCCAGGGAGCTTCACTCAGATTCCTAAGTCCCAGCCCTGAAAACTTGAATTTAGTAGCTCTGGGGTGAGGTCTGGACGGCTCCATGTTTTAAAGCTTCAGATTGTTTGGAAGTGCATCCAGGTTGAAACTGACTTCCTTGGAGAGCTCTGACTTCTAGTATCTCTGGTAATAAAAAGTAAAACTCAAAATACTACAGTCCCTAAAACTCACGCAAGCGGAAAACTCTTACCTCCTCTGGCAGTGTTTTTTGAAGTCATACTTTTTAATCACCTAGAGCCAGTCAACTAATACTTTCCTGCTCCCCCCAGCTGCAGCCAAGCCCCGAAGCATCACCTGATGCCTGTGTCTGGGCCCCTGCATCTCAGCTTGCCCTCCACTGCAGGCCAAGATGCTGACAGGAACAAAAATGACTTGTTTTTGAGAGTAAAGCTGTGACTGAGATGACGCACATGGGCTCATGGAGGGAGACTCTCACATCCGACGCACCTTCCTCCATCCACAGAGTCACGTTGCTACTGTAACCACATCACTAATTCCGAAAGACTTGGACTCCTACACAAGCCTACAGATCAATGCCTGTCACTGGGGAAGGAACCTGGAAGCCATCCAGCCCCAGATTCCTGGCACCTCAGATTTTCTCCACACTAATGGCTAAAGCCCATGGGTGTAACCGTGTCACCGAAGGCTGTGCTCTCTATTTATAAAATCTTTGGGGTGCTTGTTTAGAAAGACAGACTCTTCAGCTTCACCAAAAGTAAAAATATCTGAATATCTGGGGTAGGGGCAGAAGACCTGCCTTTTGAACAAGCAGGAGCAGGTAATTCTGACTGAAGCTGATTTTGAACTTCACCCATTCAGGACTGAATGCCTAAAAAGGAAATGTATATGAAAACAGTGACAATTTCCCCTGCCCTCCCAAAGCCATTGCTCCATCTCTTCTTGAGATCTGGGCCAGGTCCCCTATTTTTTTTTTTTTTTTTTTACATTTTCTCACCTTCCTGCCCATTCTCGTTCTCAAGAAAAGTTCTAATCTGCCAGAAAATTGGTCTTTTTTTTAAAAGTGAGCAGTTCACTTTGCCTGGAGTCCAGCTCTATCCATCTGGGCAGAGGGCACAGGGAAAGAAAATAGGCCTAATGAGCAGAAACAGACAGGAAGGAAAGGATGGTGTTGGAAGAAAAAGCCTAGGCTTGGAACTTGCTTATGTAAAGTAAAAAAAAAAAAAAATCCATACCCCATTATATCATTCAGAATTGAAGTATTAAGTGATGATTCACTCGCTAAATTCTTTCGCAATGAAGTGGGTTGTGGAATCGAAAGGTCCAAGTTTAGTCATTGGTCCATCATGTATTGGCTGTGTGACCTTGGGCAAATTACTGAACCTCTCTGAGATTTAGTTCTCTCATCTGTAAAGTGGGCTTGACCATGTAATAGCACTGCTATCGTTTTCCTGCAATAACACGTTTAAAGTGCCTGACATAGGCTGTGGCACACGATAGGCAGTCCAACAACACGAGATACCGTTAGTAATGTAACTCTGTAAGGTGGTCCTTCCACACTTCCCTCCTCTTGCTCCTCCTCACTTACTCTAGGCTCTAGCCAACCTGAGCGGCTTACCCTTCCCAAAGGCTCTGATCAGTCATGGGCTTCAGAGCCGAACAGGTTTGATCTAATCCCATCTCCATCACCAGCCCGTGAGCTGATTGACCTTTGGATGGCTCAGTCTCCTCCTCTGGGAATAGCAGCCCCCTCGGACAATATCACAATGCCCTGGTTCAGCAAGGCATACGGAGCTCGGCCCTTGCCATTCTCCTCTCCTCTCCTTCCCTCCAGGCTCCCGGGTTTGCCTGTCTCCCTCCTTGGTGAGTTAGCTCATACTGCTTCTTCCACCTGTAATGCCCTTTGCTCATGTTCTGCTGTTGGAATTCTTCCCAAAGTCATCTTTATACTACCCAACCCTGATAGATGAGATGCTGAGATAAACCACCCCTCACCAACAAACACAGTAAGTCGCAAAGAGAAAGACAAATACTGTATATTAACGCACCTATAGGGAACTTGGAAAGATGGTACCGACGATCCTACCAGCAGGGCAGCAAAGGAGACACAGACGAAAGGAACAGACCTTTGCGCTCAGTGGGAAGAAGCGAGGGTGGGAAGACTTGAATGAATAGCACTGAAACTCATGTAAGAGAGATGGCCAGTGCAAGTTCGAGGCTTGAAGCAAGGCACCCAAAGCTGGGGCTCTGGGACAACCCAGAGGAACAGAGTGGAGAGGGATGTGGAGGCGGTTCAGGAGGTGGGGGACACATGTTTACCCATGGCCGATTCCTGTTGATGTATTGCAAAAACCATCACAATATTGTAAAGTAATTATCCTCCAATTAAAATTAATTAATTTTTTTAAAAAAACAGTATCTATTGAGAGCCTATTGTTTGTCAGGTACAGTTACTAGGGCCTAGGGATACAGAGATGATTGAGATTTAGTCAACAAATTCAGGTGACTTAACGTAAGAACAAAAGGCTATAATATATGTAGTAACCGAGGTGAGTCTAAAGTGCTCAGAGAATACAGAAGGGGGAGCTCTTGGGTCAAATGGGCTGGGGAAGTCTCCACACTGACAAGGACCTTTGGGCTTGACCTGGAACAGGATATTTGACAGACAGAGATGAGGGGAAAAGTTGTCTACAAGTGTCCTGGAGACCCAAACATCGGAGTTAGCAAGAGAGCCAACACGGCTAGAGGTTAACTTGGAGTTGGGAGAGGATGGAGGCAGAGCTGGAAAGGTGGAAGGGGCCCAGGGTGTGACTTTGACCATGGAACGGTCTCAACAAGTCGGCCATGATCCACCTCTGCCCAGGTATCTTGGGTTAAGGGAGAACACCCCTGAGGTCCCATGAGGAACAGCATCCCAGGACAGGAGCAGTTTCTAGAGACCTTTTTGTCTTTTCGGATATTTTGGCCACCTGATGCGAAGAGATAACTCATTGGAAAAGACCCTGATGCTGGGAAAGATTGAAGGCAGGAGAAGGGGACAACAGAGGATGAGATGGTTGGATGGCATCACTGACTCAATGGACATGAATTTAAGTAAGCTGTGGGAGCTGGTGATGGACAGAGAGGCCTAGCGTGCTGCAGTCCATGGGGTCGCAAAGAGTCAGACAGGACTTAGCGACTGGTCTGAACTGAGGGGTCATGGATTATAGGATTATAAGACATGTGAGTATGGCAGCCCCCAATTCTGCTGGCTTAAAAAAAAAAAAAACTACAAATGAACAGCTTTTCTTTTGATCTCTTGAAATTCAATTGCAAAATTTAGAAAATCTCACTACACTCACCAGAAAAGTGGGAAAATTTAGTGCTTTCTGAGGAAGGTTGCAATTTGGGAGTGAAAACCTCTTCTCATCATCCAGCCCTCTTTCTCTGAGCCAGAGGTCAGCAGCCCCAAGGCCAGTGTAATGCTTCATCCTCGGGCCTTCTAGAATATGTTCCTGGCCTAGAGTTATTGCTGCCCTCCAGGTTCTGCCAGGCCCCATGCCAGAATCAGCCAACACCCTTGCCCTCCAGTTGCCAGGGCAGCTGGCCGTTGACACGTACCTATCACCTCCTTGGTTCGGCATACAAGGCTAGGCAAGGTCTCTGGCTAACTTCATCATTCTCTTCCCCATGTTCCTTGTGCTCCATGAACACTGAACGTCTCACCATATTCCAGAACCAGCAGCTCTTTCTTTTGTTTTTTAATTGAAGTATATTTACAATGTTGTGTTCGTTTCAGGTGTAGAGCAAAGTGATCCAGATGTATATTCTTTTTCAGATTCTTTGCCCTTATAGGTTATTACAAAATATTGAGTATAGTTCCCTGTGCTATCTATTTTATATATCGTAGTGTGTAGATGAGGGCTTCCCTGGTAAAGAATCTGCCTGCAATGCAGGAGACCCAAGTTCGATTCCTGTNCATACAAGGCGAGGCGAGGTCTCTGGCTAACTTCATCATTCTCTTCCCCATGTTCCTTGTGCTCCATGAACACTGAACGTCTCACCATATTCCAGAACCAGCAGCTCTTTCTTTTGTTTTTTAATTGAAGTATATTTACAATGTTGTGTTCGTTTCAGGTGTAGAGCAAAGTGATCCAGATGTATATTCTTTTTCAGATTCTTTGCCCTTATAGGTTATTACAAAATATTGAGTATAGTTCCCTGTGCTATCTATTTTATATATCGTAGTGTGTAGATGAGGGCTTCCCTGGTAAAGAATCTGCCTGCAATGCAGGAGACCCAAGTTCGATTCCTGTGTTGGGAAGATCCCCTGGAGAAGGGATAGGCTGCCCACTCCAGTATTCATGGGCTTCCCTGG
The DNA here is from genome assembly GCA_006410935.1 of Redunca redunca. NCBI lineage: Eukaryota > Metazoa > Chordata > Mammalia > Artiodactyla > Bovidae > Redunca > Redunca redunca. The sequence continues at coordinate 230,437 of SJYQ01095324.1, forward strand.
TGGCTCAGATGGTAAAGAATCTGCCTTCAAAGCAGGAGAGGCTGGAGACATGGGTTCGACTCCTGGGTCTGGAAGATCCCCTGGAGAAGGGCTTGGCAGCCCCCTCCTGTACCCTTGCCTGGAGAACCCCATGGGCAGAGGAGCCTGGCAGGCTGCAGCCTGTGGGGTCACAAGAGTCGGACAGGACTGAGAGACTGAGCGCTAAGCACCAGTGTGTTTATGTTAATCCCAAATCCTAATTTATCCCTCTCCCCCCGTTCCCTTTTCATAATTGTAAGTTTGTTTTCTATGTCTGTGGGTCTATTTTTGTTTTGTAAATAAGCTTATTTCTGTCATTTGTTTAGATTGCACATATAAATGATATCACATGATGCTTGTTTCTGCCTGGCTTCTTTCACTTAGTGTGATAGTCTCTAGGTCCATCCATGTTGCTGCAAACGGCATTATTTCAATGTCCAGTATGTGTATGTATCTACGCCACACCTTCCTTGCCCACTCATCTGTCAGTGGGCATCTCAGCTGCCCCCACGTCTTGAGTGTCATGGCTAGCGCTGCAGTGAGCGCAGGATGCATGCACCTTTTCAAACTGTACCTTTCTCTGGAACAGCATCCATCCCGTCATGCTTAAAATCTTTTTTGCATCAGCCTATCTGGAAGGGTTTTATCACTGTCAACCTCCCTTCTTTTTCCCTGCCCCCAATCCCTTCAACACACACACACACACACACACACACACACACACACACACCTCTCCCTGGCATACTCCTACTCACTCTGCAAGTTCAGTCACGTGTCCCGCTTCTCAGTGAAACCTCCCTCGGTTCCCTCCCTCTACCCCGGGGGGGTAAATCCCTCTCCCTTTGAAGTCTGACAGCACTTCTCCTTCATCCTTGACAGCACCATCCCGTCACCCAGGAATGTATCAGATGATTCATCTGAGAGCCCCGAGGAAAGTGGGCTCCTCAAGGCAGTGCTGGAGATTTACACATCTCTACCCGGGCACTGGGCATGGTCTGGTTTGCTGATGATCTCCACTCACTTGGAAGCTCAGTGGGATGAGAACTTTCTTTGTCTTCTTTGGTGCTGTAGCTTCTGCGCATCCAGGGCAGTGCCTAGTATCCAGAAGGTGCTCAATAAAATTTGTTTGTATGAGTTAATTGATTGAATGAATTGAATTGAATCAACTCAACACAGTGCAGCGAAATAAATGACCTGGCCAAATTACTTCAGCCTCTTAAAAAACTTTTTTTATTTCAGTACCTGCCCAGGTTTTCTGCACAAGCTGTGAGGTATATAAAGATAAAAGAGAAGCAAAGCGATACATGGGATGGGGGGATAAGATGTTTGTAAAAGCAATACTCACACAAGGTAGGAAACAACACGTGCCATAGAAGGGGGCAAGTAAAGTGCCATGGGAACTCAGGAGAGAGGAGATTCTTCCGTCAGCTGGGCAGGGGGTCTTCATGGAGGCCGAGCTATTTGACTTGGGGAACCATTTGTAACGTCTTCCCAGTGTGTTGTGACCCTGGAAGCCACAGGACCTGGGTCCCCTGGATGTAGCTGACCGGAGGGTGGCCACTTGCAGTATCTCCCAAAGCCAGGATGGAGCCTTCAGAGCACTGACCAGACAAATACTAAAGGGCTAAAGACAAGTCATCTGCAGAGCTGTGTGGCTGTAGCTGTTCTCAGAGGCGCAGAGACAGCTGGTCTGGGGAGACAGCAATGTGCATGGGCAGCAAGGAAAGCGGAAAGGGGTGGCCGGGTGACCTCGCCGAGCGAAAGGCAGGGGCCTGCTTTCTGGCGGCTTCAGCTCCTGGTTCCCACCCTCGGGGACAGGCAGCCGCTCCTGCCCTTGGGTATTCTGAGACGCCCCAGGCGCCCTACGATAAACACCCCTCTTTTTTGTTTCAGCCAACCAGACTGTGCCACCGTGGCCAACACATTTTGGAGATGTCTTTGTAGGTGTGCAGAAATGGGCCACTGCCAGGGTGGGGCTGCTGGAGAAGGAGTGTGAGTGGAGAGCTTACTGACCTTCGCTTCACTCCACATTCCCTCACGTCCCTCAGCATCTCCCATCCAGGGGTCCCCTCGGTTCTAAACCTACCCAGCAGCCCAGCGGCCAGAGACAGGCATGGCCCAGGCAGAGGCCTTCCTGGCAATGTACAGGTACCTGGATGCCCAGTCTTTCAAGTCTCTAGAATAAACTGGGTATCCCATGTCCCAGCCATTGACTCTACATCCAAGATCCCTATAACAGAAGTGACTCACCCCATGGAACAGAGTGCAGAAGTTTTTGCACACACGCAAGCTTACACACATCCACAGGTGTCCATGGTGAGGACATATAGACTCGTATGTAAATGCTCCCTCTGTGTCTTCTTGGAATCCCATGAGAACACTCAAACGTCTATCTATGGAGAAAAATCATAGAGAGTCATCATTACAAAGAAAGTAGACTCAGCTCCCAGCCTCTGGTGGCTTTGAGGTCTGCAAAAGTGTTCACACAGCAACCTCTTTACAAAAACTTAACCCAGCTACTCAGAGGCGAATCACACCTTCAATCAAGGTTCATACTGTGTGGGAGGGCTCCAGGAGGAAAAGAGGGGTCTGCGGTGTTTCTCAGGGAGATTGTGGGACTCTGACATTTGGCTGAGCGGGTGACAGAGGGGCATAGTCAGGTTTGATAGGGCCCTGAGGCATATACAATTGGAGGGAGTGCTCTCTTTAAGGGAATATATATATATATATATATATATATAAATATATATATAATTACTAATATAAACTAGGTCCAGGGCTTTGAAAAGGGCTGGTGCATGTGGGAGACCCTGAAGCCTTCAGAAGAGGCAGAAGCTCAAACTTAAACTTCTTTCCTTTCTTCCGTCCTTGTCACCTCCATAACAACTGAAGTCCCCAGAGGACTGTGGTTCCATGAAGGTAGCACTTACATCATGAAAGTGATGCCTGAGACAAGACCCCTGCAGGCCAGAGAGGTGAGCCCGGGGGAGACACCAGGCCAGGCGAAGAGCATCAGCAAGGCCGCTGGAGAGGGAGGGAAAGGAGCTATTCCTGCCCTTCTTGCCTCTCCTCTAACCCAGCCATTGCCAAACCGCTTCAGCTTGATCCCTTTGCTTCTACCTCTCATAAATCACTCCCCTTCCTCAACTCCTAGGACACACAACCCCTTTATGTGGTGGTTCCAGAGGGCAAGTGGAACTCACCCTCCATTCTGCAGGACACCTCGAGCCATGGTCTAGTGACGCAACATAGCGAGAGTGAGAGCTGAGGGTCAGGCTGCCTGCGCTTGAATCACAGCCACTTCTTAGCTGAGTGAGCTAGGGCCAAGTTATTTCAGCTTTCTCTCTAATTTCCAGTTTCCTCTCTGGAAACAGACCCCACCTCTTAGAGTTATTGTGCAAATAAATTGAAAAAAATGTCCAACCCAGTAAATGCTTGTCAGGCTGACGCCCATGCGTATGGGAGTCGGCACCGCAGGAACAGCTGTTGGGCTTGAATGCTCTGGCCCCCGACTCTCCTGGGGATCGTGCCTTTTTGTCAGAGAAGCCCCTCCCCTCACTTCTGTCTCTGTGGACCTTAAAGCATTTGTCAGGGGTCCTGCCTTGGAGCAATAGACTAGCAACTTAGAGTTCTCGCCATTTCACAGCCGATCAAGGTTAAGGCCCAGTCCTGTTAAAGGCAGGGTCAAAGCTTCAGAAAAAGCAAAGCACGTCTACAGGTGGAACCAAAGCCACATGGCCCCTCAGTACGATTCTCTGGATCGGAAAACGGCTAGGACTGTCCCCACGGAAGCTTGGACTCTGCCAAGGACCCAGATGCAGAGAGGCGGGGGTAGGCAGTAGGTGGTCCAAGTGAAGTCGCCTGTCCCCAAAGCCCACGGCAGCTGTGTTCCGCTTCATCCTTCGGCTGCAACTCAACACAACCACGCATGGCAGGTCCTGGGTTCTCTGAGTAGCCAAGTGTGTGGCCTCGGCCAATCCCTAGCCCTGCCACTGGCTTGCTCTGAGATGAGTGCTCTTATCACTAAAATCAGAGGTTGGGCTTAAGGACATTCAAGTTTCTTAAACTTCTCCAGAAATTGCTTCATCTCCAAGTCACTTGGAGAAAGAGTGAGAGGCAGTACCCCAGAATGTTGCACTTCCTACAAACCATTACACCCTCTCGGGGGCCCCCATCGTGTCCCAGGGAGCCCGATCCGTGAGGGCATGTGGCCTGACATGGCCATCTGCCGTCATCGGTGGCAGGGTTTGTGACTAAGTGCAGTGAGTCTGGAAGGGGCAGACTTGCTGGGCCTTGAGCAAGGAAAATAAAATCAGGGCACTCAGGTGCTTCAAGTTGGAAGGCAACTTCTCAATTAATACTTTTAGGTACATGAGCAGACACCAGCCCATTCCCATATTTGGCAGGAAAAACACAATAAGGGACTCAAGATCAAGTTATACTAGCAGAAATGTCATTTGCAAGAACAGCTGAGCTTTCTGAAGCACGCAACGCTGAGATGGGTGACCACAGGTAAAAGTGGAGTCTTTTGGTGCACCTGACTTCCATGTGTTCTGCTTAGGACAAGATCCCCATCCCACTCAGACCCCACCATAGATTCCCTTCCGGCCTGAGAATTTTAGAATTCTACATGGGTTGGGCAGGAAAGTACAAAGAAGGACTGACTTGGCAAAAGGAACAGGTTTGGCAATAATGTGTCACAGTGTGACCCCAGACAAGTTACTTAACTTTGACCATTAAGTAAAAATCGAGGATGTTCACATCCTGCCCAGCAACAAAGCCTTTGCACTGCAGAGGGTGGACCCTGCCACTTAGAGCCTGACCCCAGTGTAGGAGTCAGAGATTTGTTTTCCTAGAAGTCTTACCCCAGCCTCACCCTCAGCACAGAAAGTCTTTGTGATCCGGGTCATCAGGCAACGCCAGCCAGCTCCTGGACTCTGAGCATCCCGGGTTTGTAGCCCTGCTCTGGGCAAATGGTGACGATCCTCAGGAAGAAAATGGTGCCTTTCAAGCGCCCCTAGGATGGGGGAAGCAAGCCAATGGACTCTACCATCTAAGAGTTGCCAGACTAAAGAAGATAATAAAGAACACACGGAAATAACCCTATAGGAGCTCCTGGAGGAAAAAACAACACTAAGTGAAAATTAATATAATGCAAGCCACCCACCTAATAAAGGATGGAGAATGAACTGAATTAATCAGAGAAGCCTTCTTGGAGAAGGTGAGTTTTAAGACTGGTAGTAAAAGGAATAAGGAGTAAGAGGCATTGTTTCAGGCACAACCGATAAAATGAGAATGAATTGTGGAGCATAACCCGAGGGTGGGCGCTCATCCCAGGGGAGGCAAACTCACAGCTATCCATGTGTGGATGCCACATGGGTTCCCAGCAAGTGATGCCCAAGTCCTGGGTCTGTCTCCCCACCCACAGAATGAGGAAGAAGATAAACTAGCTTGTCTCTACAGTCCCTTCCAGCTCCAGCATTCTACATGTTATAATCCTAACGTTTAAGGAAGAGTCCATGCGTGGGCTGGGTTGAGTAGAAGAGAAAACAGATGGAAAATAGGTGGGGCTAGGCCAGGTTCTTGGGGCATCTAATCTGAGCATAATCTGAGCATATCAGCTACAGCTGAACACACTCAAAACCCACCCCGATGGAGCATCTTCCAGGACCTTCCAGCATCTTCTCTGTCAAGCAGCCCCAGAGCAGAGGGCAATGTGCATAAGTGACAAAATAAACACATCTGGATGCAAAGAAACAAATGTGTCAGGGACATGGGGCTGGGTCAAAAAATGCACAATGGCTTTAAGATAACTCATACATCCCCTCTAACAACAGACCCCTCCCCACAGACCTCTGCCCAATGAACAGCCCTGGAGGCCAGATGTTACTCTAATTTTCAAATTCTTCAATGGGCCCCAAGGCCTGGATCTAGACTGGCCCCTGTGTCTGAGCTGTTTGCACAGAGAGAAGAGACCCTCCCAAGAGACCAGCATGGTCCAGAACAGGACAGCCAGCCTAGCTTCAGTAGGCACAGAGATGGGGTAGAGCTTGGGAGGCATTGAGTGAAACCAGCACTCAGTGTGCTCAAAACCAGCAGAGCGCAAGGTTTTTTGACCTGCCCCCCCCCGACCGCCCCTGCCCTGCCCCGGAATCCTGCCCTGAAAGATGCACTCACTGGCCTTTGCCCTGATATCCCAACATTCTCCATTCCACTACATCTTTGTCAGTTCAAACAGGCACCATGGACAAAATAGGTGTAGAGAGTAGGGAGTGTGATAGGATTACAGCTCAATAAAGCCCAAGGGGCTAGGGACAGGTCATGAAATGTGGTCTGGGGAAATCCCCAAACAGAAGTGCCCCAGCTGGTTTCCCCATCATTTTAGGTAACTTTCCATTGCCACACACCCATCCCTACCCGCTTAGGTCTCTTCTAAAATACCTACTGCTTTCTTAGCGACCTGCTGGGTACATGCATCAAAAGAGGCAATGAGCTCAGGTCCTAATTTAAGAAGTTACAGCCTACATGCGGGGTCACACCCCAAGTAGGAAGGACTCAAGAAGTTATTATTTAATGATCGAGGGCCAAACTGAAATGTAAGCGGCTCAGAGACGGGCACGTCACCGAGAACTGAGGCAGTGGCCCAGCAGCTGGTGATCAGTGAACGTCTGGAGGCAGGAAGGGAGGAAGAGGGGCTTAGGGAGCAAGGGACAGGACAGAGAGAAACTGAGATGAAAGAAACCACCATTTGCTGAGTGCCTTCTCGGTACCACTCAAGGTGCCAAGCGCTTTCTACTTGTTATTTCATTTTCTCCCAACAAGAGTGGTAGGTAACTTTATTTCCATGTTGCAGGGAGGGAAAATGAGGTGTTTATATGAATTTGGATATGACCTGGTGATGAATGAGGCATCTCTGTTGGTGGCCAAACTGGGGAGGAGCTTGAGGGTAACAGTGATAGGAAAAGTTTGGCTACGCCATGGCACCCAAGGTGCAGGAAAACACTGTCCATCTGCATCCTAACGTCAGGAGGAAACACCGCCCGGAAGCCCCTCGGAGGTCTTCGGGACCTTGAGTGATGATCTCTGACATTGGGACTCACCCTCATGACTCAGGAGCTCTAGAATGAGCCTTCCCTCAAGGACCTTTGCCACGCTAGGTTTCCAGCTGGTCCCACTCTCCTTTGCCTGGGGCGCAGCATCTGCATCTAGTCACCAGACGCCCTTCTCCCTTGCCCAGAGGTTGGATGAGGTTAATTAATCATCACCAACTAACTAACTGTTAAGGAGGTCAACGAGGTGCTATCATCTCAGCCACCCCAACTGTAGCTATGACTAATCGAGCAGTGTCAGAGATTCAGAAAGCATTGATAATTATTATAATATTTTTCCAGCCCTTGTGCTTTTTCCCATTTTTGAGGAGAGTCAACGGGACACCCAATCGTTCTTTCCCAGAATTGAGAGGATGAGCCATTTTGCTCAGCCTCCGACTCAGCCTCGCGGTGGGTGAGGGGGTGCCTGCTGGGGCCCTGTTTGAGTCTCCGAACAGCACCTTTTGGAGGTCTGAGCATCACTGAGCAATCTAGGGGCTGGAATGAGTCAGGCAGATGGGGGAATTGGAGGTGTTCTACCAGAGTGTGGCCGCTGCGTCGTGTCGTCGGGGAATCCCTCAAGGGAACCGTGGACCCGTGCTGACCAAAGGCAGCCTGCAGGAAAACCCTGTCTTGCTACATGACTCCTGATTCATGGCTTTCCCCTCCTGGGACTCAGCTCACGTGCTGCCTCCCGTTCTTTTTAATATAGTCACCACCCCACGAACACCTCAGACAACAAACTCCACCTGAGATGGAGAGACTGAAATGTCGGGAACCAGAAAAGTCATGCGCAGAAGGCCTAGTCAGGTGCCAACTCCGGGACCTCCCAAGCAATTTTCAGGGGCCAGCCTGAGCGTCCCACAAACCCGCTCTCAGCACGAAGCTTTCTCGTCTGCTCCATAATCGGTCCTGAGAGCACTTCACCCCGCTGTCGTTAGGATGCACACCATTCCTGACCGAGTGACAGCAAACGGAACAGGAGAGCTAACATTAATGTGCTGCTTTGAAGGGGCGGCCAGGACAGCCGTGTTTATCGCCGAGCTTTTCCTGGGCCAGCCGGGTGTGAGAGCAGCCATCAGTGTTAACCAGGAGTGAGTGAAGTCGCTCAGTCGTGTCCGACTCTTTGTGATCCCACGGACTGTAGTCTACCAAGCTTCTGTGTCCATGGGGTTTTCCAGGCAAGAGTACTGGAGCAGGTTGCCATTTCCTTCTCTACTATTACCTAGACACAGCCTTTAAAGCAATGGGGAAGGGGCTAAGGCCACACCCAGGGTGGGACTGGTCAAGAAGAGAAGCCAAGGAATTTAGCCCTGCCTCTGGCTCAGGAGTACTCAGCCACCTTCACTCAGGAAGTGGGTGGATGGGTGGTTTGCTTGTGTATTGTTTCCAGGGTGGACTTTTTTCTCTTTCCCAGGCTTCCTCAAAAGCATAGAACAAACTTAGCCATTAAAAGCCACAGATGTCACCAGGACAGGGCAATTCCAGGGAAGTGGGTAACTGCCTATGACTGGCACTACTCATCTTGCACACTGGGGAGGGTGGCTGAGACGATAAATCCAACCAGCCTGGGAAGGCCCTGGGCCTCTCCCAACCCTGCCCTCAAATACTCACACAGACACACACACACACAGCCAAGAATGTTCCTGTTTACTTAGATACCCTACCAGTGAAAACTGCGTAAGTTTTCGTGGGAGGGTGAGAAATTGCAGTGACAACCTATTTTTTTAGTGTTCAGTTGATTAATAACCTTCAAGAAAATGGGGTTTTTGTAGGAGGAGGAAAGGGCACACCTGGTACCTGTGAAGGTGTTGGTGAAGGAAAACACACTGAGGAGAGGGGCCCTGGAGGGCTGGGCACAGGACCCAGGAAGAGCTGGTGCCCAGCACAGCATGAAAAGAACTAAAGCCAAGGCCTGGGGCCTCCCTGGATACAGCCCGCAGCAGGGCTGCTAGGAATTTTCCCAGCCTTGCCCCAATCATGAATGAAAGTTCACTGATCTCTCTATCCTGTGCCATCACCGCCCCTGAAAACAGTCTTCTTCCCAAGGAGGAAGTGGAAGAGGTCACCCCGGCCCTCCAGTTGGAACCTGACTATTGCTGGGCATGACGATAGCTCATCTGGTGGCCAGCAGAGACAGTGATTTACAGTACCTGGTAAATCTGACCAGCCCTGGAAAAGCCCTCTGGTCCATAAATGTCTCACACACACAAGCACCACATGAGACAGAAGAACTTAGCAAGAAGGAGTGAGTAAAGATATCAACTGTCATCAATCAGATCCCCTCAACTTTCTGTACTGGATTCTAAGAGAAACTCCTGTGGAATCCAGCCTCCGTTCTTCCGTCCCGCCCCGGTCTGCCTTCAGGCTGCAGGCATATTCTAAGGGGTTCTAGAGATGGCCAAACCCTCACGCCCTTCCAGCACCTCGAGCTACTTCTGCCCCAGCAGGTCTGTGTCAGGGAGCGAGCAGAGGCGGGGCGAGGGTGAGGTGTCAGAGGCCAGAGATGGCCATGTAAACCCCAGACACCTGCCAGGGCCCTGAACCTGCGTCAGAGCCTGACTCCATCGAAAGGAAAGAAAGCAAGTGCACCACAGCAAAATCACAGTGGCCAACGTGGAAAATATCACTCTGCCACAGGTCGTTGGCTCTGGGGAAAATTCTGCCGATGAACCACGTTGAGATTCAATGCTGTTTATCTTCTATGGTTGCCGAGCCTGGGGTTTTTTCTTACTCTTTTTCGACTTGAAAGGTGGCACGTAGTTTCCTCTCACTGCAGTGGAGGGGCTGCTGTTCCATGCCTTTGGAAGCCACAACCAGAGAAAGGGGCTGACCAACACCTGTCATGATCAGGGGTCCTGCTTTTCTTCCAGGGTACTGAAAGGATGATGGGAGGGGAAGACCAAGCTCCTGTCACATTTCTACCTTTTTCTTTTCTTAATTTTATTGGAGTATAGCAAAGTGATTTAATTATACATTTACATATATTCATTCTTTTTCAGATTCTTTTCCCAGCATTTTTTCAAATTGAGCTATAATTGACATATAACTTCATATTAATTTCAGGTACAATGGTGTTTTTAAAATTTTTTTTAATTATTAAAGCTACTTTGTTTATCTCAGTATGGTGATGGGGTAAAGAAATGAACTGACTAGAACAAACTTCTAATTCTCACTCTGCCACAGGCAGATTCTTTAAAGTTTCTGAGTTTCAGTTTCCTCACCTGTAAAAGGAAAGGATTAATACGGAAGTCAACTGGAAAATAAACTCCAAAATCCCTGCCAGTTCTAATAGTGTTAAGTACTTACAATCAAGTCTCAACTGTACACATCCTGGCTATCTGACTTCAAGCAAGTTATCTAACCTCTCTAAGCTATAGTTTCTTCATTTGTAAAACTGCAGCAAGAACCCTAGCCTGGCCTCCCTCCTTGGGTGGCTGGGAGGACCAAGTGACACCATACCTGTAAGGTCCTTGGGACATGACTGAGCAGCTAAGCACAGCACACACACTCTAGATACACGCTGACTGTATAATTTCCACTTACCAAGGCAAACAGCAATGGAAGAAGGTTTTGGTTCTCTGCCCTGCTTGGTGGTTGATGAAGCTAGCAACAGGATGACAGAAAGCAGAAGAGTAGGTGTGTTGGACTGAAGAAAATTTTCTGACCAACAAGATCGCGGACACCATGAAATCTTTTCTGAAAGACTTTAGGAAAAGACTACTAGAGCCAAGGAGTTTGGTGTTCGGTCATGTCTTGAAGGCAGGAATCCAGACTGGATGACTCCTACTTCTTCTTCACTGTAAGAATGTTTAAGGGTTAGGCTGGGAAAATCATCTACATGGACAATAGCCCTTTGGATTTGAACTGGACCAATTCTTGTCTCTACCGCTTACTGGTAGAGGTAAGAGGTAAGCCTCTTTGGGAGAGGCTTCCTGGAAGATGCTTAGAGAGGCTGTTGACTGCATGGGCGATGCTTTCTGAAGCACTGGGTTGGGAGGGTGGGTGGAATGGGAGTGAATGCAGTTTAGAAGGAATGTAGAGGAATAGTTTAATAGTTTCCCAAGAGGGAAGTTCAGGAAGCAGGTATGGCTACTTTGAGAAAATTCTTGCTCTTGTAAGAATCTACATGGTATAGTTTTTATTAAGGTCTAAGTTTCAGGGTCAAGTTTGGGTTCACAATTCTGCCTCCATCGCTGTGAACTCTCTGACCCAGGGCGAGGCTCATTTTATTCTTCTTTAAAATCAGGTTGACAGGACTCGCCTGGTGGTCTAGGGGCTAAGACTCTGCTCTCCCAACACAGGGGGCCCAGGTTCAATCGGTGGCCAGTTGCAGGGCCACAGCTAAAGATTCCCAGTGCCACGATGGAGATGGAAGATCCACGGTGCCACAGTTAAGACCCAGCGTAGCCAAACAAACAAAAAATTTTAAAAAAAGAAATAAATGAAATAGGATTGAGAATTTGATTAAACTTTTGAGGTGGTTGTGAAATTCAAAATGAAATGATTTTAATGAAATTCCTGGCACAAAATAAGGAATCAAAGAATAATAAAGGAAAACCAATGAGGGCAGGCCATAGTCAACCGTGGGCATCAGCAGGGCTCCAAGGGCTCTTTCCCTCAGGTCAGGCTATGTCAAGCCCATGGCACACAGTAGACACACACGATATGGCAGCACACAGCTGGCATTAGTTAGTCATAGAAAAGCTGCAGAGTCACACGCCCGTGCATGCTCACAAGCACACACTCACACTCACACTAGATTGAATTGCTCAAACTTGCCATCTCAGATCAAGAAGATGAATAAGAAGTCTGCAGACCAGTGTGTTTCCCCAGCCGTGTCACAAGAAGGAAGGTCCTTGGCATCCTTGGGAACCCTGAGTAGAGGGGGATTTTAGAAGGAAGCTCTCTGAAAAACTCAAATCCCCATGGCTGTAATGTGGCCTAGAAAGGAAAGTGAGGTCTGACAGACTGCCACACAGGGCACTGGGAAGGCTAAAACCCAGGAAAGGGCTGTGGGACTTGGAGGTTTGGGACCTAGTGAGGGAGGAGACACATCTAAGTCCAACTCCTGCTGTTGGTTCTGGGAAAAGCCAGCAGGGCCTCCCTCCTTGGGTCAAGGATAAGACCACAAAGGGGCTAACTCTTCCATATCCTTGGCTATTTTGTGGCCAACCTATGGGCAACCTATGGGCAGGCATCTTTGATCTTCTGCAAGGGAGGAGTCTCCCCATTTCACAGAGACAGAAATTGAGGCTCAGTGAAGTTGAAAGACATCTCCATAGCCACACAGAAGAGAGGCTAAAACTCAAACGGGTCGCCTTCTCCTGGGCCCAGATCTTTGCCATTTGAGAATCTTAAATTAAGTCATCTGCTAGCCAAAATGATCAAAGTGTTTTGCTAGATTCTTCAAGCTGGATTTTCTCCTCCCTATCCCTGGCATGTGTAAACATGGGTCCCAGCCCCAGGGACAAAACACAAACATACATACACACGGAAAGGTGGTGTAGGTATTCACAACTTGGGGTGGCGGTACCAAGGGTGGCCATGCATGGTCATAAGCAGTGGCTTTCCTGGTGGCTCAGGGGTTAAGAATCCGCGTGCCAGAGCAAGAGAAGCGGGTTCAATCCCTGGGTCGGGAAGACCCCCTGGAGAAGGAAATGGCAACCCACCCCAATACCCACTCCAGGATTCTTGCCTGGAGAATCCCATGGACAGAGGAGACTGGCGGGCTCCAGTCCATGGGGTCTCAAAGAGTTGGACACAACTTAGCAACTAAACAACAATAGCAAAAGCAGTACAGGATTTAAAAGAAAGAAAGAGAGAGAGAGAGGAAGGGAGTTCAGTGGGACTGGGTTGGTAAAGAAAGGCTCATGGAAGAGATGGCTCTGGAAGATTCAGTTGGATGAAAGTGGGGAGGGGTGCAGTCATTGCAGACGAGTAAAGCCATGAGTGGAAGCCAGATGCTGAGAGCAAACAGGGCATCTTCTGACAACAGGCTTCTTTGTTTTGCCCAGAGGCCATGTGCAGAAAATCTGTGAGAAAGAAGGCTGCAAAGGCCTTCTTGGGAGTGTGAATGCCAAGCTTGGGTGGCTGGGGTCTGTTCTGAAGGATCGGGGCAGCCACTGTTGGTTCCTGCGAATGGGAGTTTGGTGATGATACTGATACATTAGGGAGATGAGCCTGTAAAAATTTTTCTGGAAAAATCAAAAATGACATCCAGAACTCCATCTGTTCTCTTGGCGGCCTGGGGTTGATCGGGAACAATCAACATAAAGGGTTAAGTTGCTTGTCCTTAGCATAGTGATAGCAGTAATTTCCACCTGTAGCTGAACCCACACGTGGCCTTTACCCCAGCGCGCCGCCATGGGGTCCGTGTGACGGGCAGCAACCTCACCATTTCTGCAGCCCTAGATCTCAGCTGCAGTGGCCACAGCAGCCTCAACCCCAGCTTTCCCACCACGGCAGCCCATGCAGGAGCAAACCCGGCTTCCCCATGGCCTCTCACATGCCACCAGCTCCTCCTCCTCACCTCCAGTTTACTCTAAACCCTCTACTTTTACCTGAAATGAAACAGAACCCCAGCTGTGGTCATAGTGACCAGAAGCTCTCACACGCTACTCCCCAGTGTGTCTCCCTCCACGAAGGCCCCCCCTAGTCCTGGC
>SJYQ01095324.1:244219-290236 GCA_006410935.1 Redunca redunca
GTCTGGACGTTCAGAGTCATTTCAAGAGGCCCAGAAGGGAAAGCGAAATTGTGGGAGTATCACCAGTCATAGCTGTCCTGGTAGTCGTGGGGCGGGAGGTACAGCAGGGCTCTACAGAAGCCTTGGACTACCCGCCAGGTAATGGTCCTTGAGCATGCACTACGGGCCAGGCACTGTGACAAGCTTTGATGCCACTTTCTTCTCCTGACCAGGAGATGGGTATTACTATTTCTTCCATCTCGCACATATGATAGGGCTTCCTTGGGAGACGTGTAGGTGGGGCTCTGGATTCCAGTGGCAGAGATGCCAGGCCAGTTTGCCTATGACATCCCACTGAGGATATCCAACTGTCCCTTGCCCTCCATGTGCCCAGCCCCAAGTCCCCATCGCCATCCCTCCCCGACACACAGTGCGCCTGGCAGCCCCTTTGACTAGGTATGTGTTTGTGCTTTTCAGTGCAGGTCAGCTTTTGGCCTAGACATAGTTGTTTGTAAGTCACTTTTTTGGAACAATGTCATCATAGAAACTCATTTTTCAAATGCTTATTTGTTCTTAGCCTACTATGTAGCTGTATTATACTATAAATTGCACCAACCTCAGCTCAGGTTCTTGGGAGCTAGGGACTAAAAGATTGACAAGAAAGAGTCTTTTTCCTATTGGATATATGATCAGCCTCAGGCAATATCTGGGGGCTTCCCCCACAGCTCCCCAGGTGAAGAACCCACCTGCAAGGCAGGAGGCACAGGAGACACAAATTTGATCCCTGGGTGAAGAAGATCCTCTGGAGGAGGGAATGGCAACCCACTCCAATATTCTTGCCTGAAAAATAGCATGGACAGAGAAGCCTGGTGGGCTACAGTCCGAAGGGCCACAAAGAGCAACTGAGCATGCACGCACAGGCAACATTTGAAACAGACTCGGTTGTCTTGGGTCTCGCCTCTGACACTCTGCTCCCTCGCCCTGAGACCCCGTTCTGGGAGGTTCCTCTGGGAGGTACCCTCCCCTCTGAGGCCACCCTCACTTGGAACTGCTCGGTCGAAACCCCACCTTCTGCCCTGCTTGACCCAGAGCTCCCAGGTGACCTTCGATCTTGGTCAACCTTCACAGCTCACAACCCAGCCGCACACAGAGCCCAGCCACCGGGGTCAGCACCCTTAACCGCTCGGCTCCTTCCCCACGGCCGCTTCCCGGCCCTGAATCTGCCCCAGAGGTCCTCAGAGGAACTGGTCACTTCATTAAAGAGGTCTCAGAAGCAGAATCCTGGAGTAAGGTGCTGCTGACTTCAGAAGGGCAAGAACGAATGTATGGACGCCATCTGAATTTGTAGAAATGGGCATTCCTAAGTTGGGGGTGGCCTGCTGTCCCTTGGCCCTATCTGTGTCTTTCTGACCAATGGATCTTTGCTTCTCTGCTTCGTAGAACTGCCTTCATTGGCTCCGTGGGTCGCCGCGTTGGAGCTTGCATGAGGTGAGTGTTCCTCCGCAGAGGTTTCCACGATGGTCGGATAGTCTGCTTCCAGCTCTGGTCCTTCCGCCTCGCTTCCTTTCCTTTCCCCTGTGAGCTGTGGCCAAGGGTCTGAGAGACCTCCTCACGGCTTCAAAGACTGCAGCCCTGGGAAACCGCAGCCTCAGGCAGCACCCAACCCGGCTGCCATGGGCATCCACCACCGCCTGCCGTGGGAACCTGGCCACCGAGAAAACCCTTTCTCCGAGACTCGGGTCCTGAGCCAGCCACATCAAGGACACCGCTTCCTTGGCCACAGCCTGCTCCTGGCCAGCCTCAGAAGGACAGACATTTTATCTTGCGGGGCAGATAAGCTGAAAACGTAAAGGCCCTTCTAAGAGAGCCGAAGCGATCTCTAGGGCTTTCCAGTAATATTCTTTCCTCCCAGAGACAGTCATTGTGAGAAATCCACTTCCGGAAGGTGTTCACTTCCCTCCCACGCCCCTACCACCGGCCCCAGGCCTCGCTCTTGAGGAAAAGGCAGCATCATGTCCTCCCCGACCAGCGGAGGCCTCTCTCATTTCCACTGCTCTCAGCATCTCTGACTCACAACGAAACTGCAACCTCAAGAAAGCTGGGGGCCAGGATTGCGAGAAGGAAACACAGGTGAACACACG
This sequence comes from Redunca redunca, assembly GCA_006410935.1. Classification (NCBI taxonomy): domain Eukaryota; kingdom Metazoa; phylum Chordata; class Mammalia; order Artiodactyla; family Bovidae; genus Redunca; species Redunca redunca. The sequence continues at coordinate 246,340 of SJYQ01095324.1, forward strand.
CAAAAGCTGCCCAAGGGAAAGGTTTTTGTTTCTCTTACAGAATGGCACTTCCAGAGCTGGGCAGCATCTCTGGAAAGGGCCGGAGGGGCCCCTTCTCTAGCGACCTATCGGATCCGGTGAGTGGGTGGGAAGGCGTGCATCATTGTCACCCGTGCCAGCTAACTCCTGCCAGCGAGGGTCGCTGGGGCAGGGGAGGGACATAGGAGCATCACAACATGCCCGAAAAGTACCCTAGGGAAACCACTCTGTCAAACCTCCCACACACCAATGCGGAAAGCAAAGTCGACAGATGGAAAGGCTAGGTCCAGGGTTCACAGTGGAAGCCAGGAAGCCATCCTCTGGACACGAGCCAGAGCTCTTTCGACCATGGGGTTGACATCTCTGCCCCCTTGTAACAGCCTCAGAACGTTGGGGTGAAGAACCTGTCTTGTTCCGAGACTTTCGGTCCATGAAGAGATACCGCCGGCTCTCGCAGGGGCACAGGCCCGCAGAAAAGCATCAACCAGCTGGGGACCCTGCAGCCCAGGGAGGCGCGGTGACTTGCCCAGGGTCACACCAGTGCTAAAGGGCAGAGCTGGGTTGCAAATTCAGTCAGACTGGAGGGCCTACACATTTAACCACCACTGCCTCCTGCAAAGACCAGCCCAAAGGCAGGGCACATCAAGTGGTTTCCAGTAACTGAACACTTGGACCCAGCAAGGGGGTGTGGTGGCAAGTGGGCAAGCTGGGTACTTTGCTGTCAAAGAGCCGGCCTTGCTGTCAGAGGCATACGAGCTGTGCCACACCAGGAAGCTTGACTACAAGATTCTTAGCCACGGCTTCCGTGAAACCAGTCCGTCAACTACTTTACATCCAACCTTCTGCTTGAAGCACATGACGAGGAACAGTCCTGAATTACCCAAAAGCCAGGCACAAAGAGATCCTGTTCAATATTTTGAAAGAATGATGTTCTTAAGCATTGATGTGTGTAACCATAAAAGTATCAGAACCTTGTTGGACTTCCTCAAATATCTTTCATGGTTTAGTGAATATGTTACTATGAAATACACTTGAAGGTTAAAGCATCTTAGGACTTCTTAGTCCACCTCTGTTAAAAATTGGAAAAAAAAAAAGAAGAAGAAGAACCTCTTTCCACTCAGCCTATAGAGTCTCCCATAGTCAGGTGGCAAGCAGGGACCAAGTTTTAATTTGAGCACACCATGTCTGACCCAGTTCCTCAAAGAGTGCCTGCCTTTCAAAGCAATTTCTTTGATCTGAATTAACCAGATCAATCAAAGCCCTCTGCCTTTGTCTGCCACTCAACTGTGCAGTTGGTCTGAAGAGAATGGAAAGCAAATTGTATTGATCTGATCAAATGAATCCTGGCCTGTTAGAATGGGAAATATTGGCTTTTATTTTCCATGCTCTTCTAAAAACTGAGAAAGCCCAAGTCTAGCCAAAGAGAAAGCAGAGTTTTTAACTGACCCTCAGAACTGAAGGAGAGAGAGCAAGAGAGAGAGAAGAATCAAAAGTGCAAATGGAAAGTAGAGTCAAAAATAAATCTGCAGTAGAGTCCCTCCCACTGCCCAGCGCCCCTGACTGCCCCCAGCCCTCACAGCCTGATCCCGGGGCCCCAGCCCTTGGCAAAGGGGATTCACAGTAACAGGTAGGACACGGCGAAGCAGCCCCCAGACTCCTAGGGGTTCTGACTTGAAACCACAGGTGCCCGTGTGAGGCACTGCCACTTCCAGGACACACGTGATGCTCAGAGGCGATGTCACACTGAAGAACCGCACAGACTACTGGGAAACTCTGCGTGGAGACAGCAGTGAAGCAATGGGCATCTCCCTTCTTGCTGCAGGTCAGGGGCCTCCACGTACCTCCTCTACTCCTTCCTCGGAGGCCAGACTTTGATCACCCTCCTCCCGTTCATCCTCACAGACGTTTTTGTTAAATGTCTTAATTAAGGTTCAGCTCCTTAAGCCAGCATCTCTCAAAGGCTGGTCCAAGGACACGTGGTAGGAGGACTTTCGTCTGCTAACTGTATAGTTCTGTGAGGCTGGATTTTCTCCATATGCTTCCACCTCAAAAACCTATCACAGTGGGTTGGCTGTGGGAGCAGATGTCAGAGTGTAAGTTCTTCTATTAAACCAGGTATGCAAAGACATTTGCGACACTGTGTCAGAACAGTACACTCCTCTCACTAAATGTGTTCCGACTTAGAAAATACAGTTATTTTTCATTAAAAATATGCTATTTATTTTAACATGTAGTGGGTTTTTTATTGTTTTTCTTTAGAATGCCATACATGGGTTTTTAAAAAATTTTCTTAATTTTCTTTTCCTACATGATCAATATAGATAGACATAATCTAACAAAGTAAAAGCTCTTTGAGGTCTTCAGTACTTTTTAAGAAGGTAAAGCAGTCCTGAATCCAAATAGTTTGAGAAGAGTTGACTAAGGGAATCCAGGACCACACTGAACACAGTGACCCACTCCCACTCCCTGCCCTGGAGAACGGACGACCTCGGGCTGGCGTGTAAAACGACACACTCACAGTAGAAGTGATGCAGGTCCAGGACTGAGGGAGCGGGCGGCTTGTCCCATGTTAGTGTGGCTGTGCACCTAAGCACACGTGCAGGGGGTTGAGGATTTAGAGTCGGGGTCCATCTTCCAGATGAAGGTCAGAGCAGGCAAGCTGAAGGTAGGCAGGCCCTCAGCTCTCTTAAATAAGGTCCATGAAGGAGACTGTGCTTCAAGGGTGCCAGGCAGGAGGGTGAGCCAAACTATGCCGTTATGTCACTGCAGTCACATCTTAGAGACAATATACGGAAGAAACTCTTTCTGTTTGCAAATACTCGAGGGCCTGAAATATTTCCCTAAGAGAAAAATATCTAAGTAACTCTCACCCCCATCTCCAGCTCCTAAGCATAAGGGCTATGCACCCTGCAAGTGCATAATAGAGTTATCACTGTTTTATGGAGGAAAAGCTTATTTTCACAGACTGTCTGCTTCTGCTCATCACTGCTGCTCACGTCTTAGACAACTCCCCCCGGCCGTTGGTGCTGACCATGAGAACTCAGTGATTTAACACGCATGTCAGTCAAGGAATTAAGTACTGATTTGAGAAGAAGAATGCAAAAGGAATCGAGTTCTGATTTCACCTTTGTTACTAACCATCTCTGGTGCCTGCTTCCCAGGTGGCACTAGCCCACCTGCCAGTGCAGAAGACATAAGAGATCCAGGTTTGATCCCTGTGTTGGGAAGATCCCCTGGAGGAGGGCATGGCAACCCACTCCAGTATTCTTGTCTGGAGAATCCCATGGACAGAGGAGCCTGGTGGGCTACAGTCCATGGGGTCACAAAGAGTCAGACACAACTGAAGTGACTTAGCATAAAGTCACTTTCTTTTCTAGGCCTCAGTTTGCCCACCTGTAAAATGAAGGACGTGGATTTTGTTCCCGTTGTTTAGTCACTAAGCCCTGTCCGACTCTTTTGTGACTCCATGGACCGCAGCCTGTTAGGCTACTTTCACCCTCTACTTTATGTGAGATAGTAGACAAATGTAGCCACTTACAGCCACAAAGAGTTCAGGAGGCACACGCTCCATCATGCTCCATCATCGACAATATTTAGTGAGAGCCTTGGATGTGCCCGAAATTGTGCTGAGTACCAGACAAACAGCGATAATCAAAAATAGACATGCGCCCTGCCCCTGCAGAAGGTGGTCCAGTGGAAGAGATAGAGATCAAGCAGGTGACCACGTAGCCATGCGGGTAATTACAAGCTGACATCAGTACTACAGAGAAAAGGAGCAGGGTGTCCTGAGGAGGTACACCCAGGTGGCTCAACCTTGACAGGGGAATAAGGAAGAACTCATTTGACCAAGTAAGCTCTAAGCTGAAAACTGAAGGATAAAGAGAGGGGAATCCCCTCTCTCTAAATTCTTTCCATCCAGAAAGGGGAGACTACATGCGCAAAGGCCCTGTAGTAGGATAGAGAGCACAGGTCATTTGAGAAAAAATAAAAGAGGAAAGCTGGTAAGGCTGGGATGCACAGAGAAGTGGACAGGGCTGGAAGGTGAGGCAGAAGGAACACTCAGGGTCAGAGGATACAGGGGGCTGTAAACAGCATTAAGAACATGGGTCCTTATTTTACCCAGGAAGGGAAAGTGGCACGTCATTGAAGGGTTTAAGAAAGGGGAGAGTCATGATCAGAGTGGTGTATTGAAAATAATCCCTTGGGCTACAAAGAGGAGAACAGTTTGGAAAACGGATATTGGAATATCAACCAGGCACTTGTTAGGAGCCCAGGAGAGATAAGATGTTAGCTTGAACCAGACAGTTGCTGCTGCTGATGATGCCAATAGAAGTTAGAAGTTTAGAAAGATGTTTGTGGGGACTTTTCTGGTGGTCCAGTGGTTAAGAATCCAATGCAGGGGGTGTGGGTTTGATCCCTGGTTGGGAAACTGAGATCCCACATGCCACAGGGCAACTAAGCCTGCAAGGAAGAACCAGGGCAGCTTAAGCTTAAGGAAAAAAAAAAAAAAGGATGTTTGTGAAGAAAATTCTGCAAGACCTTGTAATAGATTGGACATAGGTTATTAAGAGAGAGAGAGGAACCAACAAGTTATTTCTAGGCGTCCGGCATGTATGTTAGGTTAGATGGTGGTCCCCTTCCTGAGTGAGGACACCATGTCACTGGATGAAGCTGAGATGAAGCTGTGTATTTAGTCTCTGATAAAAATGGGCCCCATCATCCTGGGTCCCTGTGCAAAAGGAAAATGTCCTACTGTTGTTGAGAATTTCAAGACAGTGGCAGCAGAGCAAAGCATGTGCCCCTGAGTGACTACACAAGTCACGTGACTTGCTCAGACATGATACATTTGAGGTGTCAGCCATTCAGGGGAATTTGAGTAAACTGAATCCCACCAGAGGGACAGCCTTGGAGCTGAAGGAATCCATCTGTGCCCCAGGCTCAGGAACCCGCTCGTTCTTCCAGGTGGTCACGCAGACTGAGCAGAGACAGCTGTATTCTCTGGGTGGCAGGGTCTCCGACACATTGTGTCCTGGCCCCTGTAGCCAACTTTCTCACGTGAGAAATTACAGAACACAGTGTCCGTCCCCTAAGGAAAATCCAAGTTGCCTGATCTGGCGCCACCGTTGCACAAAGGGGAATTCCACGTTAGCTGTCCAAAGATCAGCCCTTCCGCTGTGGTTTGCAGCGTCTGCCGGCCTAGGTCCTCGGAAGGGCGCCCACTCCGGTTTGCATAACCCTTGCTAGATTCAGCCGAGGGGCCAGCCCCAACTGGGGCTCCTTTTAAAGCTCTGACCCACCAGGTCTTTATTCTGAAGCACCTCAACCACAAGGTCAAAGTCACAGGCAGAACCCTGTCCCCTTGGGGCTCCCCCACCTTCCCTGTCCCCCAACCCCCCGCCACCATTGCACGTGGAGGGTGTAAAGCCATAGTCTGTGCTCTGGACTGGGCCTGTTGCTGCACAGCCCCTGAGGAACCAATGGTTCAGGGAGCCGAGGGGGGTTATTCAAGGGAATACTAGAAATTTCACGCTGGGGAAACTGTGGTACGTTCTAGATGTCCTGAAGAAGAAGAAATGAAACTCCGTTATCAGTCTTGAAGTAATAGCTACAAATGAGCAAGCAGGGGCCAAGCCCTGAGGGGTTTTTGTGGAGGTCGTCAGCCCCCTGGTCCCGGGTGGGCGCCCTCCTACTTTCCCTGCTTTCATCACTGACCTGCCTGCTACTGTCGTGGTGACCCCGTTGACAGGCACATTGGCTGAACCCCGAGTCCAGCAAGCTGAGATTCCACAAGGCAGGCCCATGCGGCTCCCCATCTCTTCTCCACTCTTGGGACAGAATTGTTGCAAGGCACAGGGCAATTCTACCAAGAAGGTTGTCCTTTTTCTGAGCCTGAGGGTGGCCATGAGGTGATTCCTTCTAAGCCCTTGTACACTCTAGACTGCACCCTCCAAAATCCATCCACACTTTGTCTGCCTAGAGTCCTCTGTAGCTAAAGTGGTGAAATGCATGAATGGAACATTCAAGAAAAATTATTAGGGCCTTTGGTCTCTACCCATGTCCCTCGTCCCTGGCATCTTAAAATAACATGTAGGAAAGCAAGACGGCAGAAAAGGCTGGTTCTGGTGACATTTGGGTGCTGTGCTAGCTTTGGACAACCTGCCTCTGAACTTCTTGTCAATGGAGACCAAAAAATAATATCCCTTTCCTTTTAAAGCCCTGGTGAGTCAGGCTGTCTTTCCTTTGTAGCTGAACACTAGCGTTAGGGAATATTCAGGAGCACGGGGAGAAGAAAGAGGCATTTCCCCTCCCACGTGTTCCTCTGATTTCCCAGTTAGTCTGCACGGGAAAAGATTCGCTTAAATTCTATCTAATGAGCATACATCAGACATCTGCCGTGAGTGTAGACTTGAGGGGTAACCGGGCTCATTTGCTCTCAAGGAGCCCACAGTCTAACAAGCAGCGCCTGTGTTGTCTTGCGAGCCACAGGCTGAATGTGTCCAGACTGAGGCACCGTCCATCCACAGGGATCTGCTCACTCGCTTCCTCCCCTGCTCGGGCTCTTCTCTGGGCTGGAAAGGCCAGCCCAAATCGAACGTGCAGACCACTGACATTTATTTATGTCTCATCTATGTGACCCTGTGAGTTAGGGACTTTCCCCAGTGGACTGTAATGCCCTTTCAGATGAATGATACCTTCATGGCCTTGAGACACGGGTGTCATCTTTATTGTTCTTACTGTTTGGTCAATATACAAGCAGAAGATCTTAACTTTTCCCAAAATGTGCATACCTCTTCTCGTATATCATCTTGACATGTCGGTTCTATTGGATAGGGAAGATATTATTGTCTCCATTTGTTAATTAAGTAATTGCATCAAGGAGATTGCCTAAATGGTCTCTGACCATTCAGATTGTGAAAATTTTGAGAGGAGAGAGGACAACGGTTTCAAATCAGTGGAGGAAGATCAACAATTCAACAAATGACTTGAAGTAATTGGCTGCTGCTGCTAAGTCGCTTCAGTCGTGTCTGACTCTGTGCAGCCCCATAGATGGCAGCCCGCCAGGCTCCCCCGTCCCTGGGATTCTCCAGGCAAGAACCCTGGAGTGGGTTGCCATTTCCTTCTCCAATGCATGAAAGTGAAAAGTGAAAGTGAAGTTGCTCAGTCATGTCCGACCCTCAGCGACCCCACGGACTGCAGCCCACCAGGCCCCTCCGTCCATGGGATTTTCCAGGCAAGAGTGCTGGAGTGGGGTGCCATTGCCTTCTCTGGAAGTAATTGGCAACACATTTCAAAACAAAGAAGGCAGAAGCTTACCCTCACCCCACCTAATGGATTATAGAAGAAAGAAAGACAGAAATGGCTCTTTCTTCCTCCTTTCACCTGCCGTTGCATGCATGTGTGCGTGTCCATGTCTGTGTGAGTGTGGCTTTAATATTTGAAATTATAAGAAGAAAGTGGAAGAGACTCAGCCTGCCTTCCTGCTGTCCCTGTTTCTCTGAGTGCTTGCCTGTGTCTAGACCTGCCCAGGTCCAGGCTCCTCCAGCCCCATTCTGGGCTCACAGGATACTCTCCTATGCCCATCCCGACACAGGAAAAAGGAAGCTATGTGCCTAGCACATTCCACAGGCCAGACCCTGTACTCGGCACCAGGTTTATAGGATAATGAAACAGCGCCAGGTCTCAGAGAGCTCACACTGACTAGCAGAGGCAGTGGGGTACACGGATGATAGCAGCAGTTATTGTCGATTGAGTAGCGTAGAGGGGCACAGGGCACAGTGGCAAACTGGGTAAGAGGGGGTCTGCACCACGTAGGTCCAAAAGCAGGGCCTCTGGCCTGAGGGATCTGCCAGGCTGAGTCTGCAGCCAGAACACCCATCTCCGAGAAAGGCTAGCCCTGCGGGCTAAAGCAGACACAACCCAGATAACCCAGGAGCCAAGAGGAGAGGGGCAGGGCAGAAGGGGTGCAAAACCCAGCCCCTGACCCCTTCGCTCTTTTTCTTAGTGGCCAAAGTCAGAACTCTTAGCTAAGCCCAGTGTAAATATGGCAGGAGAAGCAATTCCTGAGTCAGTTCTACACCGGTATAATTTTTTAATTTTATTAAAGCATTAGTCAATGTATAATGTGTTAATTTATGCTATACTGCAAATCAGTTATACATACATACATACATACATATATATATATTCTTATTCATTTTCTTTTCCATTATGGTTTATCACTGGATATGGAATATAGTTTCATGCCTATTTCTAAAACTTCTTTCTCCCTCCATGAGTCTTAGATTTCTGCCTTGACATTCCCCAAAGGGTGGGAAGTGAGGCTACAGCCTGCTGCTCCTGCCCTACGAGGAACAGCGTGGACCCTATCCCTCCTTCCTGTCCCCGCCCACTCACAACAGCCCCAGTACATTCGCCCTCCTTGTCTGCTGCAGTGAGCTTCTTTAATGGGGAAGGCTCAGAACCCAGGGCCACCAGTGCTGATGCAGGAAGGCAAGGAAATAACAGAAACGCTGGAGACACCCTACGTCTGGATCCACGAGTTACCTCCCTGATGCCCTGCCCATGTGAAGCCCAAAGGCCCCCCAGCAGGCAGGAGGCAGGTACTGCTGCGCCCTCGGGATGGACAGAAAACAGGCAGAGGAGGGTCAAGTGACTTGCCCGGGCTTAAAGGGTGGCGGAGTACAGGCCTCCTGGCCCCTGGATCCAAGTTCTTCACGGGAGAGGCGGGGAGAAGCCCCTGCAGAAGGAGGAGTCAAGGCACAGTCTCCACCCTTTCCTTCTAGTGGTAGAGCAACATTCCTTACTACATCTAGCTTACTCCACCCCTGCACACACGCGCACGCGCGCGCGCGCACACACACACACACACGAACATGCAAATCCAAAGAAAGACAACTGAGGCTTCTTTGGAAGAAGGGATAGGGAAGAGGGGAGAAAGAGAACTCATATCCAGCCTTCATAGAATCTCAATTTATTTTCCTTGTTACTTCTGCTTCTTTCTCCCCATTTTTCAAGTGTGAGTCTCCAGCCAAAGCAGTTCACAACCCAGAAGAAAGCTAATGCCTCTTTAATCCAAAGTTTCCATTCTGCACCCTGGGGCCAGTGTAGAATAGGGAATAGTTGGCCTGAATCAGGCAGACCCAAGGGCAGATTCTGGCTCCCTCCCTCGGCGCCCGTGTGCAGGGTACCTGACACCTCTGGGTCTCAGCTAGTTCACTGCGCAGTGGCGGCGAGGGTCACTGCGACTGAAGGCACAGCTTCCAGTGAGCATGGACTATTCGTCCTAACTCCCCCTGAGGATGGTGCAGCGGAGGGGGTTAGAAGCATAGATCTGAGAGTCTAAATGAACCCAGGGCCAGGGAAGGAATCTGGAACATACCCCATGCCCCTGACTGTCCTCTGGGAAGCTGGCCACTTTGAGGAGTAGTCCTAGAACATAAAAGAACCAGAAGGCAACTTTGAGGACATTTAGCTCACATCTTTGTTTTCATTTGGGGAAAATGAGGCCTGGAGAGTTGAGGTAACTTCCCAACCCAGCAAGAAGAAGCCCTGAATATCAACCCAGGTTGAGGAGTTGGTGTTATTTCTTAACCACATTGTATTCTGGAATGGCCAATTTGCCCTCGTCACTGTGATCTAGAGACACGTGAATGGAACCCACAACTGTGGGTCCCTGCGTACAGAACAGCTGTTCACCCCAGGAAATCAACTTTTTTTTTTTTTAATTAAGAGAAGTTGAACATTATTTTAAAAGGGAGAAAGAGGTAGCTTCTCCTAAAAATAGCCATATGCAGAAGTTCATTTTTCACCCATCTCTTTTGCTTACGATGCAATATTTAAAAACTTTTGAGTAAGAGGTTCACCAGATGCAAAGCTGGAGAGGTCTAGGGAAGGGAGGGGCAAAGAAACCTTTGCCAGGAAATCTGTGACACTGTGGCTTTTTGTGAATGGGAGGCCTCACACAATATAAAAGGGGGCATATTACGTGAAGGTCTACACAACAGGGGCTTGCTCTTGTAAAACCAAACAAGTCCGACTCAACGAAGAAGACAGAGCTCCACCATGCCCAGCAGCTCAGCCCTGCTCTGTTGCCTGGTCTTCCTGGCTGGGGTGGCAGCCAGCCGAGATGTGAGCACCCTGTCTGACAGCAGCTGTACCCACTTCCCAGCCAGCCTGCCCCACATGCTGCGGGAGCTCCGAGCTGCCTTCGGCAAAGTGAAGACTTTCTTTGTAAGTACAAAGCCCTCCTGTCCTTCCTTTCTCTCTTAGGACCGCAGGAAGAGCCATTCTGCAGGCACTCACAAGAGCCTGCTTTTTACTCACCTCCACCCCTCGAAGCCGAAATTCTTAAGAGTCCCTGGTCAAACTGTGGGTTCAGTGAGTTAATCTGAGCTCTGGTGATGCAGCAGATTGTGCAAGAAAAGTTGTCTTTAAAAATGTAAAGGCACTATCTAGCCTATGCTAGGAAATCTGTAAAGGATTCCTCTGGAGCTCAATAGCTCGTTGGCTGGGAGAGATTTGATTGGAGGTGAAGATGTTCCCAAAACCCCGTGGCAGGGATACAAAAGTTGCCTCAGCTTGGAGGGCTTCTAGAACCTGAAGGACAGGTGGTTGGGGGTGGCGCATACAGGGGCAGACCTGCAGGAGAAGATGCTTGCCACTCCCAGAGAACGGTCAGCGCTGCAGCGGGATGTTAGCAGGGAGGAGACAGCAAAGCTGAGGGTGCTGAGGGGTTGGCAATGAGGGTCCCTGCACACATGACGCAGCTCTACAGAAAGAAACCTGGGACCCAGGCAGACTTCTGCCTTGCCTTCAAAATCAGCCAGGTTTTTAAAAGAACTTGATCCCCGGAGGACGACCTGGTTTAACTAAGGGCTTCAGCGCTGTTGAATGTACTGTTTCAAAAGCCCTCCTTTCCCTTTTGGAGACAGGACTGTTGATTAAAAATCAAAACATCTCTCAATAGAAGGATATCAGAAAGAAAGTCATTCTCAGCATTGCTCCAAACCTTGGGTTCACTCTCCTTGTGTTCTTCTTGCAGCAAATGAAGGACCAACTGGACAACTTGCTGTTGACCCAGTCTCTGCTGGATGACTTTAAGGTGAGGGCTGGGGTGAGTGCATTTGGCAGGGGCAGGGAGCATGCGGTGTGCCTAAGGGAGGCTCTGCTTCTTCGCCTGCAGGGAGCTGGGTCTGCTTCCTTCACTTCAAAAAAAGGAGAAGTGGGAAGATCTTAACTCAGCACATAGCCAGGGGGAGGCAGGGGGTTGGGTGTTGCCAAGGACTTGTTCCAGGGGGAGGTGGCCACTGAATGAGGTTCCTGGGGAACAAAGCCATCCTTTCAGGCAGTGTAGCCCTTCCTCCCGGGTCACCACCCGCCTTTGCTTCCACTCTCAGGGTTACCTGGGTTGCCAAGCCTTGTCGGAAATGATCCAGTTTTACCTGGAGGAGGTGATGCCACAGGCTGAGAATCATGGGCCTGACATCAAGGAGCACGTGAACTCGATGGGGGAGAAGCTGAAGACCCTCCGGCTGCGGCTGCGGCGCTGTGTGAGTAGCAGGCTGGCTCTGGCTCCTCTGGGCTCATCCTGAAACCTCCTCTTCGAGCCCTGCTCTCACCCGGAGACCCCGGGACACCGGCCGGCGGGTGCCCTGCCCCTCCGGAGCCCCAGGCCTAGCTCAGCTCTCTCAGAGCCGCGGGTGGGGGTGGCTGCTGAATGCTTACATGTGAAGATTTGCAATAGCTTTCCTGTTATTTGTGAGTCATTCGTGGGTTATTAGCCAGTCCCCAGTCTCGACGTGAAAGGGGCCCAGAGCTTCAACCAGGGCTCCCTTGTCCCTGGGGACCAAGCCCTGGGCCCCACAGGAGCAGGCAGAGGCGGAGGGCCCCGGAGAGGGAAAGCCCCTTCCCCTTCTTCTTGACCTGTTGAAAGCAGAGCTTCAGGTGGGGCCCGGCTGACTGCCAGGATTGTCCCGGCATTTAGAAGGGCCAGGGGTCTCCTTGGTCCCAGGCTAGTGTCTGTGAATAATCCACCAGGATTACTGATCCCTCCAACTGCAATGATGCCCTCCCCACCAGTTTCCTCTGTTCCCTCGCCGATGTTGAGAAATCAGTTGGGCTCTATTTGCAGGACAGCGCTAGGCAAGGGTGTTGGCTGGCAGGGTTGACCCTGTGTCTCTGCTCCACGGGGCACTTAGAAATGGTCCTTGTGGCTAGGACCAAGGAGGGGGACAGGCCAGAAGCGGGACAGGATGGAAGAAGGGCTGGCTCAGGAGTCTGGTTGGCACTGGGATGTGCCCGGAGGGAAACTCCAAGACGGAGGTGTTGATGCAAACTTGTTAACAGTGGGGAGGAGCTCCTAGAGACACACACGCCGCCTGGCCCCTGCCTTGCTGTGCTGCTTCTCTGCCTGGCGGGGAAGGGTGCCCAGGCTCAGTCCTCCCTGAGCTGCAGGGCGGGCCTTCAAGATGAGCTGGCCTCCTCCTGCTCCCAGGCTGTCTCCGAAGCACGGTGCATCTGGGACCGGTCGCCAATGTTGCTCATACTCTCTCCTTTTCCACAGCATCGTTTTCTGCCCTGCGAAAACAAGAGCAAGGCGGTGGAGGAGGTGAAGAGAGTCTTCAGTAAGGTAAGCCTGGGCTGCTGTCAGGAAGGGCCTGAGGACCATGACCTCCACCCACTCCTGAAGCGACGGAGGTGGGCAGGTGCTCAGCAGGCCCTGAACTTTGCTCGGAGGGAGTGTGGGAACCCGGCAAGTGGGGTGACCTCTTCATCCAGTGAGGGGCTGCCACCTCAGTTATATTTGTTTGCTGTGAAGTGTCTTTGGGGCTTTCTAAATGACTGCTCCCTGCCTTCGCAGGCCTGCCAGTTGGGCCGGCCTGCCAGCTGTGAACACAGTGAGTGGGGTGCTGGGGAGAGTGACTAAGGAAACAGAAAGTAGCTTGTTGGGATCCAGCCTGAAGCCGCACGTGCAGGAAGCTGACACATGAACGTGCACTTAGAAACACACCCAGGGGCGCAGCCCGAGCGCCCCCGAGCCCAGAGCAGGAAGCAGAGCTCTCCTTACCTGACTTGACCCCTCTCTCTCACCCGCCAGTCACATACAAGGTGCCTGAGAATCTCAGCTCTCAACCGAAGTGGCCTTGCTCACTTCCAACTGTCCATGAGCTCTTCTACCCCATTTTCCAGAAGCCGTGGGGCCTATGTCCTCCTTGTGGGCAGGGGACAGACCCTGGGCAGGTTCCAGCATCAGGGGCCATGAACCCCCGTGCAGTCGGTCAGAGCAGCGGGGCTGGGCCTGCTCCCTCCACGGGTAGGGGAACATAAACAGGAACAAGGCTGCCTTTCTCTCTCTCTCTCTCTCTCATTGTCTTTCTTTCAAAGTGGTTCCGCTAATGTGTTTTCATCAGATATTGAATAAGCGTCGTGTGAGCACATGACCTTTAAAATTGCTGAAAAAGCACTGTTCGAAAAACTTCGCTTTGCAAAGTGAACGGTCTTGTTGCTGCCCACTGGGCAAGGTCCAGGCCAACGCATAGGCTTTGCTGACAGTCGGGCATCTCTCCAGATGCCCAGAGTCTGTCCTTCATCTCCCAATGCAAGCAAGCTAGCGCAGCCTCCAGGCCCAGGGTCACGACCATCCCAGCAGGGACCCACTCACTTGCTCAGAGGGAGTTTTCACTAAACACATCTTCTCTCCCCACACAGCTCCAAGAGAAGGGTGTCTACAAAGCCATGAGTGAGTTTGACATCTTCATCAACTACATAGAAACCTACATGACAATGAAGATGGAAAACTGAAGCATTCTAGGGAAGAAGACCTCCGGGATGGTGACTCTACTAGACTCCCTGACATAAATGGAAGACCTCTGAAATCCGATCGATCCAGGGTTCTGGGAGAGCAGAACCAGCGCCCTGGAGACCTCTACTGTGCCTCTCCCCTAGAGTATTTATTACTTCTGATACCTCAGCTCCCACATCTATTTATTTACTGAGCTTCTCTGTGAGCTATTTGGGAAGAAGCCGAATACTTTTTTCAATATTTATTAATTTCACCTGTGTTTAAGCTGTTTCCATAGGGTGATACCCTATGGTATTTTAGTGTTTAAAAAGAAATTGTAAGTTATATAAAGAAATGTTCCTTGTGGAGCCAGCTGCAGTTTCCATTCCAAGCCTAACCATGCTTGCCAGCTGTTGGGCTGTTTTCCCTGACTGCCTTCTAATTTCTCTTGTCCCTGGACCCACCCAGGTCCCTGGGCTCCCCGAGTGTTATCGAGACTCTTATGCTCTTAGGAAGAGAAACCAGGGAGCCGCTTTGACAATTAATATTCCAGTGGCTCTGAGGGATTCCCCTGACCTCATTCCCCAACCACTTCATTCTTGAAAGCTGTGGTCAGCTTGTTATTTATAACAACCTAAAATTGGTTCTAATAGAACTCAGTTTGAACTAGAAGCAACTCAATTCCTCTGGGAATGTTACATTGTTTGTCTGTCTTCATAGCAGATTTTATTTTTGAATAAATAAATGAGTCATTAAAACCATGTCATGGTGTCGGTTGACTTGTCTGGCTAAAAATGTTCCCTCAAAGTTTCCAAGATAGAGGAGAGTGGATGAATGGATTCTGCATTCCAGGGAAAGAAAGCTGGATACCACCTCCTCCTGGAAAAGGGAAGCCTCCAAACTTGATCGGGGAAAAGCGGCCACCCCTTCAAATGCCAAGAGCGAAGGCCACCATCGTCTTCCCACAGACTCAATCCTTTAAAGAATCATCCTTCGTGATCATGCTAATTTTCAAGGCTAAGGAAGGATAAGGTTCTGTACATACCAAAATTGAAAAGCTAGGCAGAGGAAGTTTTCCAGTGTTTTGGTAGGGTTTTGTTCGTCTTGTTTTTTGTTATTCTTGTCTGCTTCTTCAAGCTCCAAAGTTCCAGGGGTGAATATTAATTTGCTTGGGTTATTGCGAGGATTAAGATAAAGGGCTACACGTCTCCGGACCCTAGGAGATGGTTCTAGTGCACACAGTTGGCTGTCGTTAGTATTCACACCTAAAATCTTCTACCAAATTCTCCTTGAGCTGAGCTCAGAGGCAACAGGCTGGACCCAGTAGGGTGGAATATAAGCAAGGCGGCCCAAGGATTCAAGCTGCTGCATTTCTGCTCTCTCCTTGAGCTGCCAGACAAACCTGAGATCAGCTTCAGACTGCGGTCTGCTGGGAGGGGCATGGTGGCTGGGGAAGCCCTGCTCAAAGCCCCATGACTCGAGGCAGAGAGGGGAAAGAAGGGCTGAGGAACCCCAACCCCCCTCACTCTCTGCTCAGGCAGCCCTGGTCTGGGGGAGGGTGGGAGCGAGCGGCTGTGGTCAGTTTTTCAGTAAAACCTGACTCACTCCGGTTAAAGTAACCATAGGAAGGAAGTGGGAAGCATCAAAGCTGAAATTCTGAGATGAAAGGTTAGGGTTGAGAACGGAGGCTAGCATTAAAGAGAATAAAATAATGCCGTTTGCAGCAACATGCATGGACCTAGAGATTGTCATACTGAGTGAAGCAAGCCAGGCAGGGAAAGAGAAATATCTCACGACAACTCTTATATGCTGAATCTAAAAAGAAATGATACAAACGAGCATATTTACAAAACAGAAACAGCCTCACAGACTGAGAGAATGAGCTTATGGTTACCAGTGGGAAGAATGGGAGGAAGGGACAGTTAGGGAGTTTGGCATGGATGTGTACACACTGCTAAGCAGCAAGGACCTCCTGTTGCAGCGCAGGGAACTCTGATCAGTGCTAAGTGCCAGCCTGGATGGGGGGAGAGTTTGGGGGAGAATGGATACATGTGTGTGTGTGGCTGAGTCCCTTCAGTCACCGAAACCATCACAACATTGTTACTCAGCTATGCGTCCATTCTAAATCACTTCAGTCGTGTCCGACTCTGTGCGACCCTATGGACTGTAGCCCGCCAGGCTCCTCTGTCCATGGGCTTCTCCAGGCAAGAATACTGGAGTGGGTTGCCCTGCCCTCCTCCAGGGGATCTTCCCCACCCCGGGATCAAACGTGCCTCTGTTAGGCCTTCTGCATTGGCAGCCAGGTTCTTTACGACTAGCGCCATCTGGGAATCCCTAATCAGCTATACTCCGCTATAAAATAAAAAGTTAAAAAACAAAAAAAGGATGGAGGCTAGCAGAAGACAATGAGAGAGGGAGGGAGGCACTCTATATTGAAAGGGAGACGAAGCGTTGAGCCCCTCTGCTGGGAAAGTTCAGGGGGCTGGGCTCACTGACAGGTAATGCACTCGAACTTTGGTTTGAGGTCGACACCTCACGTGGGGGAAGTGGGCATCTGAAATCAACAGAAAGAAACGCACCTAGAGAAGCCACACTGCTGATAAGATGCTGAGAAAAACTATGACTTCTTGAGCACGTCTTTTGAGCCAGTCCGTTCTAGGCAAGCACAGTGTGCACCAGTTACACTTGATGATATTTTGTTGCTCTTTTCTATAAGAAGAAACTGATGCTCAAAAATGTTGATCAGGCTGGGCCACAAGAGTGATGTGGAGAACGGACCAATGAGAACAGAGGTACGAAACACCTTTCCCTTTGTACCAATTACCTATCATTGCCCCCCTTGCCCCCACGTGTATAGCAGCTCAGAACAACAAAGGTCTGTGACTTCACAGTTTCTATAGGTCAGGAATCTTGGGACAGCAAGGGTCTCGAAGGAGGCTGTAGTCAAAATGATAGTTGAGGAAGCAGTCACTGGAAGTCTTGCCTGGGGCTGGACAATCACATGCCCAACAGCACACTCACAGGGCTGTTGGCAAGTAGCCTCACTGCGTCACTGACCACCGGCAGGTGGCCTTGGCTTCCTGCCACATGAGCCGCTGCACACAGCTTCCTGAGCGTCTTCACGACACGGCAGCTGTCTCCCTGAGCCAATGATCCAAGGTTGGGGTTGGGGGAAGGACAGGGCAGGGCACGGTACCGTTTTGACCTAACCTCAGAAATAGCATACCATCACTTCTGCCACATTCCATTTGTTAGAAGCACATCGTTAAGGATATTCCAGAGGAGAGGAATTAGATTCCACCTTTGGAAGGACAGAGCATCAGAGAATCTGTGGACATGTTTTAAAACTACTACACCCTTTAAAGAATTTAGAAGCAATTGCTTTCAACCATCCATCAGGCTTCTGGATTGTTAAGGGGAAGGAGGAGATTTGGATAGATATCAGAGTGCGTGAATAGGTCATCATCAAGGATCCTACCCTCTTCAGTCCTCTCTTATAGGTTCAATCTAATATAATTACTTCTCTGAGCCTCAGCATCTCACCTGGAAAATGAGCAAAACTTGTTTTCCAGGTGTTGTGAACTGAACGTGTTGCCTCAAAATGTATGTGTTAAAGCCCTAACCCCCAATGTGATGGCATTTGGAGATGGGTCCTTTGGAAGGGAATTAGAGTTAGATGAGGTCATAGGGATGGGGACCTTGTGATGAGATTAGTGTCCTAATAAGGAAAGATGGCAGAGAGCTCATGCATGTGTGGTCTCTGAGTCTTCTCCCTCCTCCCAAGCACAAAGAAAGGAGATCGTGTGAGGAGGAGAAGAGGCTTCAGGATGAAACCTTCTTTGCCAGCACCTTAATCTTGGACTTTCAGCCTTCAGAACTGAAAAACTAATGTCTTTTGTTGAAGACAGTCAGTCTCTAGCACTTTGTCATGGCAGCTTGAGCTGAATAACGCACCAGGTGTGAAGTCAGAGTCAAGCGGAGTGTCAGGTATGAAGATGTCCATGTGTTTAGAATGCACATGAGATGCAGATATGAGCCTTGGATGGGGACTTTGCTTCCTATCTTCATTCTCTAAGAAGAACAAACCTCCTCACCTCCTCCCATGTCCACCAGTCCCCTCGCGGCAGAGGTTGGCTGTCAGTGGACAGTGAGATCTGCTTGTCCCAGCTGCCAAGGGGAGGAGGGTGGGCCCCCTGAGATCAGCTCCCCAAATCTGTGATGACAGTGTGGCTACCCATCTGAACAAGGCAGGATCAGAGAGAAAGCAAGCATGGTCTTCCACCCTGGGGGCGAGGCACAATCTGGAAGGCAGGGATGAGGTCGAAGACGAACAGAAACAGGAGGAGCGGCCAGATGGCAGAGCTGCCCACTCGATGGCCTGTTTCCTCTCAGAACACTCCGCAAGTGGACTTGACTGTTGAACATGGGAACCAGCTCTAGGCCTGGGGCAAGTTGGGGAAAAGCAGACGTAACCCTACAAGGAAACAGGAGCTGAATCGTAAGAACATAAGTTTAAATGGCAGAAAGGTCTTTGAACTCACATAAACTACAGAACTGCCTGCAGAATGAACCAGGCAACCCTGTATCTCTGAGTGGCTGGGGGGTCCCAGGTGGTATGTGTCCCGTTATTTAATACTCCTTTTAAGCACTAACTCACTTGATGACTTTACGTACCTTTTCTGGGCCTCATTTTCCTCAATAATAAAGTGAGGAACTAGGTCTGGACCAATGGTTTCAGACTGGGGCCATTCACGTGGGTTTTTGAAGGCGCTCATGGGCTGGAAGAGGATTGCCTTTGAAGTCTAGTGGGAATTTTATATCTGTCACCCCTACCTCCCTATAAGTCTGTCCAGACTCCAAAAAAGCCGTGGTACATGCTTGACTAAAGTAATAGCCACTTTGTATGGAAAAACAGGTTCCCTCTTGCTGATTGAAAGCTCTCCTTGGTAGTTCTGTATCACACCTTTGATAAACCATCAGAAAATGGAATCATTTCCTTAAAAACACATTTAATCGGTCAAAATAGTTTAAAACAGACTCTCTGAGGAAAATTGGTTCCAGCAGTCCAAAAGGTTTAAAACCGATAAGTTCCCTTCAAGCCCTGAGCTCCTAATCCCAGCGTCAGATTTTCAGCCAGCCAGACCCACTTCCACTTAAACCCTCCTCCAGGACATGTTCCTTTGTCTACAAGGTCTGCACAGGGGATTTTCCAAACAGCTTCCCAGTGATCCGTGTGTTGTCAAAAGCTCCCCTCTCCAAGCAGGGCTGAGCACCCACAGAGCCCTGAGCTTCCAGAAGCTCGGCACTCTGGCTAGAGAGGATATGGGAATAACACAGACTAATTCTCATTCCATAGCACCTGGATGACATGGGCAGGCTCTGGAATCTGCTCAGTCTTGGCTGCAAGCCACATGACCTACTTCAGTATCCTCTATAATACAGAGAGAGCAGTCATTCAAGGTGCTGTTGTTGTAAGTGAAAACGGCATGGATACATGTAAAGCGCAGAGTAACTAATTAAAGCAGCTCCAGGCTTCCAGGGAGGCAAAGAATTCACCTGCCAACGCAGGAGACACAGGCTGAATCCCTGGGTCAGGAAGACCCCCTGAAGTAGAACATGGCAACCCGCTCCAGTATTCTTGCCTGGAAAATCCCATGGACAGAGGAGCCTGGCAGGCTGCAGTCCACCTGGTCACAAAGAGTCAGACATGACTGAGCAACATAGCGTGCTCTTTAGACATTTGGGGAAATGCTCACATGAGAGATGGTAAGATCAGTGCTATGCTAGCACCATGGACAAGAGCTGGACATCCCCTGTGTGCCTTTCACTAGACCTATACCTTCTATTATGACGCCTTCTTCCTCCCTACTCACCACTTCCAAGAGGAAAGCAAAATGAACTGTTGAAGAAGAAAAGGGGGAGATGATAGTTTTTTGAGTGCTTGAAGCTGGACTCAGAAATACTTAGCTTGATAAAGTTAAAAAATATACATATGAATTACAGTCTTTAGAACTGCATAGGACCTAGGAGCCTGATGGGCTGCAGTCCTTGGGTAGCTAAGCCAGACACAACCGACTTCACTTTCACTTTTCACTTTCATGCATTGGAGAAGGAAATGGCAACGCACTCCAGTGTTCTTGCCTGGAGCATCTCAGGGATGGTGGAGCCTGGTGAGCTGCCGTCTATGCAGTCTGACAGAGTCGGGTACGACTGATGTGACTTAGCAGCAGCAGTGGCAGTGAACTGCTTAACATAAACAGCTAATTTCATTCAGAGCAGCAGTAGTTGCACATTTCATTAAATATAGATTAGATTAACTATGTAGAACGTTTCACTTGATTACAACACTGAGCTTCATTCATACATGCTCATTATCCATCATTGTTACTTCCCTGCTAACAACCTGAAAAATGAGTCAGCCTACTGCCCTGCTTTTTCTTTTACCACTATTTAAGAAAAAAATTTTTCCCCAAGATCAAAAGGCCATTGTATAACGGAGCCTAGAGTCTGTCCCATATACAACCTGGAATGGCATGTCTATCTGAAGACATCTTTCTGGATTATGGAGGGGGGTGGATATCATTTCCCCAACCGGATCCTATCAAATCTCTCCACCAGGGTTTAATTAGTAACTGAACTTAGAATGCAGCATAAATAACTAATCAAGTCACCTTATAGAATAATTTCCACATACAGGGAACACGTACACCCATGGCAGATTCATGTCAGTGTATGGCAAAGCCACTGCCATATTGTAAAGTAAGTAGCCTGCAATGAAAATAAATAAATTTTTTAAAAAAGAATAATTTCCACATACATACGTGACAAGGATGAGGTTCAAATAAAAACAGGCAGACTGGGCTCCTCTCTGGGCTTTACCTCAAATCAGAATTGTTATGAGAATTGTTATTGTTATTGTATATTTATTCACTCAGAACCTGTAAGGCTGTAAGTACTATGTCGAGGGCTGAAGAAAAAGGCAGTGAGACAGACATGGAATCCACCTTCATGGATTTCATAGCTAGGGTTGGAAATAGACATTACAAAGTTAACAACACAATTTTATTATAATTGTGATGTCAACTAAATGAGAAACAGGAACTTTTAAGAGAGCAACTCACCTAGACTCAGGTTAGAGGGAGGCTTCCGTGGGAAGGTGACATTCACCTGGACGTGGAGAATGAGTGGGAGCTGGCCAAAAAAAAAGGGAGGCAATGAGATCATTAGCAGGGAGAACCATGTATTAAAGACCCCTTGCAGGGTGGGAGGGGCAGGGAGGCAGGAGGGAGGTTCAGGAGGGAGGGGACAGGTTTATGCCTATGGCTGATTCATGCTGAGGTTTGGCAGAAGCTAACTCAATTCTGTAAAGTAATTATCCTTCAATTAAAAAACAAACAAATGTAATTTTTTTTTTTTAAGTAAAGGCCGAAGAATTGATGCTTTTGAACTGTGGTGTTGGAGAATACTCTTGAGAGTCCCTTGGACTGCGAGGAGATCCAACCAGTCCATTCTAAAGGAGATCAGCCCTGGGATTTCTTTGGAAGAAATGATGCTAAAGCTGAAACTCCAGTACTTTGGCCACCTCATGCAAAGAGTTGACTCATTGGAAAAGACTCTGATGCTGGGAGGGATTGGGGGCAGGAGGAGAAGGGGATGACAGAGGATGAGATGGCTGGATGGCATCACTGACTCGATGGACATGAATCTGAGTGAACTCCGGGAGGTGGTGATGGACAGGGAGGCCTGTCGTGCTGCGATTCATGGGGTCGCAAAGAGTCGGACACGACTGAGCAACTGAACTGAACTGAACTGAACTGAAAGGCCCCTTAGAACTGAGAAGAATGGAAAGCAGGTGTCTCTGAAGCAAGGGTGATTTTACTGATAGCTGGACCGGGACCCTTTCAGGACCTTCTGCCCTCTCCATCCCCTCTCATAATCTGAGGCTTGGAAGCAGGACAGAACTTAAACTGTTTAAGGAAATAAAAAATGAAGCCCGATAAGTGAGGGACATTATGCTTGAGGGAGAGAGATTTAGGATGAGCTTGAAGCAATGGGCAGGGGTAAAATTTTCAGACTTTAACCTAAAAGCAAAGGGAAGCTATTGAAGGCTATTAGGTAGAGAGAAAAATACGTATCTTCTGAATGAGACCGTGTAGGGGCCATTTGCTAGCAATCCAGACAAGAGGAAATTGCAGTCTGGACTAAGGTGGTAAGAAACAGGAATTGAGAGAAGTGCGAGTGATCAGATATTCAGCAACCAGCCAGATGAGAGTGGTGACAGCAGGTGATGACCCAAACAAACCTCAGATTTCTGACTTGAACAACTGCGTGGAGAAGAAGCCGGTTTGCAGAGGAGGGTGACACACTTGTCAACTTCAAATTGGCACTTGCCAAGGGTGCTTGCCATTTACCCCTCCAAGGATTAAATCATGTGCTGCTGTAACTGCTCAACTTCAATACAGCAGTGTGTGTTGTGTTGGGAGGTCAGGGCGGAAATTGGGAATGAGGCACTCTGTGCTCTGGAAAAACCGGCAGAACAGGTCTTCAGCTAGTCGGATATTTTTAGGAGCTGATTTTATGAGCCCAATTTTTGCATCTCCTCAAATCTAGAAAAGCGCTAAATTCCTTCATGATGACATCTGCTCCTAGTGACTAGCAGAAAACTTTTGGTAAGATAAGTGCTTGATTGCATGCATACCCCCTTCACCAAAATGACACATATACTGACCTTCCCCCTCCACCCTGCCCCGCCTCTTTGGAGCAGTTTCTCAGAGCTATCTAAAGTGCTGTCTCCCGGCTATGGTCCTGATTTTGCCCCAAATAAAACTCAACTTGCAACTCTCACATTGCGCTTTTTTTTTTTTTTTTTTGAGTTGACACCCTCTACATTGACCCGTTGAGTCAGAGTTGCCTCTCAGGTTTTGAGTGAGTATGTCCAGAGTGGTCGGCTGGACAGAGACGTGGAGTCTGGGGATAAATTGCAGCAGGCCGGCTGTCACAGCTATAGAGATGGAAAGTGAAATGATGGCCTGGAGCGAATCACCAAGGGGAAGAGTGCAGAGTGACGAGAGAGTCCAGAATCAAAGCCCAGAGAAGCTAGACATTTATAATTCAGAGCAGCAGAGGCAGAGAAGCGAATTGAAAGAGTGACCTGAGCGGTAAAAATAAATACGAGAAGAGTGGCATCCCTGAAGACAAGGGGAAAAGTGTGCCGGGGGCAAGGAGGAAAATGCTACTGGGAAGCCAAGTAAGATCAAGACAAAACAGCCTCTGCTGGATGCAGCCAGTGGGGGCCCTGGTGACGTCATCTCCAAGACAGCAGGGGAGTAGTGAGAGGTCAGATAGACGGGGATGTACGAATGGTAGGGGTTGGGGGGAGTGAGCTCAAGTGTGGACAGCTCTGCTAAGACGCTGGGCCAATCGGGGAGGACAAGCAGTTGAAGGCAGACGAGTGAGATGGGAGAGCCCCTGAACACAGAGACACAGAGTCTTCAGAAAGCAGGAGCGGGTGGGATGAAGGGAAAAGCAAGGCGGCGGCGGGGTGGGGGGGGGTGCCTTTGAAAGGAGGAGGAGCCCCTCCACCGAAGGACAGGAAGGAAGCAGGGACAGTGGGTACAGAGGCATCTGGGCTGAAGATTCGTTGGCAGGAAGTTGAGGTTGTTTCCATCAGATGGTTTCTATTCTTTCTGAAGAGTCAATAAGGACCAGAGAACACAAGAAGGTCTGAGGGGAGAAATAAAGATGTGAGATGATGTCAAAAATGTGAGAAGCAAACACCTGGCAAGAAGCATGGCGGATTTCCAGGCAGTGCAGAGCCCGGCTGAGGTGAAAAAGCACAAATTGAAGTGTTCTGCCAGGTTGTATCACCTTTCTCAGGATTGTCTTGGCAGCCTAGAGTAAGCTTGGAGAAGGCGGAATTGTTTTGCTCCATGAGTATCCCAGAAGGACAAGGAACAGAGGACACTGAGCATACACCTAAGAGCTGGATTGGCCAGTTGGAGCCAGGATTCAGAGTTGACTAATAAAGGGAAGACAGGAGAGAATTGCTGAAAAGAGGTCACGCAGATGAGCCAGGCAAGGATCCGGAGGGTGGGACGATCAGGGAATAGTTGTGGTGGTAGCATCTGAAACGCCAAGAAGAGGCAGTGGACAGAGCGGAAAGACTAAGCGAGGGGATTTGGGAGGTTGGGTAGCTTTCATGACAAAGCCCAGGCTACAAATCTTACAGCGGATGACTGGGTAAAGGCAGAGGAAAAGATCATTGGAAATATGGAGGTCGTGGAGTTGAAAAGCCATGTTTTGGGTAAGTCATCTGCAAGGGCACCGAAGTGACCCAGACTCAAGGCAGAAGGGAGGCCAGCCGAATGCAGTCCAAGGAGGAGTACAGAGAGGCGTCCACGTCATCTGTGGGTGAGAGCGGGAGGCGGAAGGCTGGAGGGCCCCAGCAGCTGGTGGAACCTTATTTCCACGTATGTACCGCTGTCAGTTTCATACACTGCACATATGACCACTTTAGACTTTCTAAATCTTAGAGGACACTGAAGTGGTTTGCCATTCCCTACTCCAGTGGACCACACTGTGTCAGACCTCTCCACCATGCCCGCCTGTCTTGGGTGGCCCCACAGGGCATGGCTTAGTTTCATTGAGCTAGACAAGGCTGTGGTCCTAGTGTGATTAGGTTGACTAGTTTTCTGTGATTACGGTTTCAGTGTGTCTGCCCTCTTGCAACACCTACCATCTTACTTGGGTTTCTCTTAACTTGGACGTGGGATATCTCTTCACAGCTGCTCCAGCAAAGTGTAGCCACTGCTCCTTACCTTGGGAGGGATTGGGGGCAGGAGGAGAAGGGGACGACAGAGGATGAGATAGCTGGATGGCATCACTGACTCGATGGACGTGAGTCTGAGTGAACTCCGGGAGCTGGTGATGGACAGGGAGGCTTGACGTGCTGCGATTCATGGGGTCGCAAAAAGTCGGACACGACCGAGCGACTGAACTGAACTGAACTGAACTGAGAGGACATTAGATCTAGATTTCTTAGAAGGTTCCCTAAATATAGATTTCTTGGACTTTCCTAATAAATAAAAGGACTAACATATTTGTAAACATATCTCACCAGACTGAAGTCATTTTTACGTCAGAAAAATAACAGTGTTCAAACATCAACCCTGGAGTCATTCAAATCAAGAAGTGTATTTTTTTTTTTTTGCCATGATGAGTCATCCTCTAGTGACACGTCCAACTGGGAACCTCCAAACACAGATCTTTTCCTCTAGTGTGCACGCTCTTTGCCACTCCCCCAACACAAGTCTGTTTCAGCTCACATATTATCATTTTTGTATCAATGTTTCCTACATAATAAGAGGACAGAAAGTCACCAGTGCTCTGTGGTGACCGAAATGGGAAGGAAATCCAAAAGGGGGGGATATATGTATGCATATAACTGATTCACTTGACTACAGTAGAAACTAACATGACATTGTAAAGCAACGGTGCTCCAAAAACAATTTACTTTTAAAAAAAGTGTTTTCCCAAGTATAATTTGTCTGTTGATGAAAAGGCCCCAAGAAGACAACAGTGCAAAATCTAACCTCTTCCCCTGATGTCTGGCCCAACATAACAGTAATTCTCCCATCCTCATCTCAACTGAGGCATTAGCACCAAACATCCTGAGTTGCAGTCTAGGGAAAGAGAATGGAGGCAGAAAATTGCCTAAATCAGTGCTGCTCACTGTGGCTGAAGACCAGTGCTGGTCTACTGGCAGCGACCAGACTCTGGCAAGGGAGGACAAGGAACGAAGAGTAAGTGCTTAAAAAACTGCATAGCAATTTGACAGGGTATTTCGTTTGTTTGGAGAAGGAAATGGCAACCCACTCCAGTATTCTTGCCTGGAGAATCCCGTGGACGGAGGAGCGTGGTGGGCTACCGTCCATGGGTCTCGAAGAGTTGGACACGACTGAGCAACTTCACTTTCACTTTGTTTGTTTATTGGACTGAATCACTGGGATGGGGTTTGCATTTTATATACTTTTATCATTTCTATTTCATTTTCCTAGTGATTTTTGTTATTGTGTTTATTAAAATATTGATCCATAATGGACTAGAATTTTTTCTTCAGTCTGGCTCTTAGCCAAAAAGTGCATTAGTTGCTCAATCGTGTCTGACTCTTCGTGGCCCCATGGACTGTAGCTCACCAGGCTCCTCTGTCCATGGCATTCTCCAGGCAAGAGTACTGGAGTGGGTAGCCATTCCCTTCTTCAGGGGCCCTGCCTGACCCAGGGGTAGAACCAGGGGTTCCTGCCTTACAGGCAGATTCTTTGCCATCTGAGCCACCAGGGAAGCTCTTCTTAGTCAAAGCAAGGTTCGAAATCACACACCAAAGCTTATTCCCAGACCCATGCAAAGCCTAAATTAGAAGAAAGTGACAGTGAGATATAAATGGTAGAAATACATGCACTCCAACATTAATAGCTGCGTTATTTACAATTGCCAAAGCATGGAAACAACCTAGATGTCCATCAACAGATGAGTAAATAAGGAAAATGCTATGTATATATAAACATACAGTGAAATACTACTTAATCATAATAAAGAATGAAATAATGCCACTTATAGCAACATGGATGGACATAAAGATTAGCACACTAAGTGAAACAAGCCAGATAAAGACAAATATCAGAGGATCTCACCTCTACGTGGAATCTAAAATATAAACACAAATGAGTTTATTTACAAAACAGAAACAGACTCACAAACATAGAAAATACACTTAGGATTTCCAAAGGGGAAAGGGGAGGGAGAGGGATAAATTAGGAATTTGGGATAACAGATAAATACTATATACAAAACAGATAATTAACAAAGGCTTATTGGGAATTCCCTGGTGGCTCAGTGGTGAGCACTTCGAGCTTTCAGTACTGGGGGCCAGTCTCAATCGCTGGTCAGAGAACAAAGACCCTGCAAGACACATGGCACAGCCAAAAATAATAAAATTTTATTTATATATATACATATTGGGGGGGGGGCTCCAAAATCATTGCAGATGGTAATTGCACCATGAAATTAAAAGATGCTGGCTCCTTGGAAGAAAAGTTATGACCAACCTAGACAGCATATTAAGAAGCAGAGACATTACTTTGCCAAAAAAAGGTCCATCTAGTCAAAGCTATGGTTTTTCCAGTAGTCATGAGAGTTGTACTATAAAGAAAGCTGAGCACTGAAGAATTGATGCTTTTGAAATGTAGTGTTGGAGAAGACTCTTGAACGTCCCTTGGACTGCAAGGAGATCCAACCAGTCCATCCTAACAGAGATCAGTCCTGGGTGGAAGGACTGATGCTGAAGCTGAAAGTCCAATACTTTGGCCACCTGATTCGAAGAACTGACTCTTTGGAAAAGACCTTGATGCTGGGAAAGATTGAAGACGGGAGGAGAAGGGGACGACAGATGATGAGATGGTTGGATGGCATCACAAACTCAATGGACTTGAGTAAACTCTGGGAGTTGGTGATGGACAGGGAGGCCTGGCATGCTGCATGGGGCCATGGGGTCACAGAACTGGACATGACTGAGCAACTGAATTGCTCAGTATATATATATAATTGAATCTCTTTGCTGCACACATGAAAATAATACAAAACTGTAAATCAACTACACTTCACTTAAAAAAAAAAAGAAATACATATATTAGATTTCAAATCCCTGCTCTGCACCTACTGTTGACTTGTATAAGTTGGCTAATCTTAATTCCTTATCTGAAGGTAGAGGAAATAGCCCCTGATTTGCATGCTGACGTATGCACTCCATGAAATATGGTGCTACTGGCCTAGCACAATACCAGGCCCACAGTAAGGACTGTGAGTTGCCTTAAAAACCACGGGGTTGAACCCACAACTCGTTGCTCCAGTGAGATCACAGGACCACAGCAATATGTCAACCACAGGTCCTGACAAGGACCGAAGCTCAGGCAAGCCAGGTCATCCCTCCACTAAACCTAAAGAACTCAGCATCATAACTAGAAAGAAACTGTGGCAGCTGCCAGTGGCTGCCATTTTCTTCGTCTCTCATGAGAAACAAGCCTGATTTTGTTCCGCTGTCAGGCATCCCTGTAATTCAGGGGAGCCGGGCCACTCCCATCGTACTTTTATTCCCCCTGTCCAATGACTGATTTAGACAAAGGTTTGTGATACAACCACGTCAAAGAAGTATGATGAGAGGTTGGCTGAAGGACTACTGAATAATGAGTTTCTTACTCTCCAGAGCAAAAAAAACTAGGCCTTTTTATCCTTCTGATTGTTGTCCACATTTCTAAGCCTTTCCTGAGACCAAGAGGGAACCCTGCCTGAGAAGATAAATCAACAAGCAGAAAACAGCACACAGAATAACGGAAAGAATTAGGACCTCGGCGACTTTGTAAAACCCACGGGTTAACCAATCAATCAATTAACCAATCAAGTTCTGAGAACCACTTGAGAATTTTCAATCTGTGAGATAATAATTTTCCTTTTGACTAAGTCACTGTTATCTGAGTTTGCGGTTACAGCCAAAATCTGTATGAAAAATATGCGTGACCTCTCGGGCTATAAGCAGTCCAGCCTCCTCCAGCTCCTCCTCCAGCTCCCCGTATCCCTTCCTCTTTCTGAGGGGCTGAGTCACCTCTGACTCATCCACTGAACCCCCATCATTTGAGGGAGTTCAGGACAGGGAAGGAGTTCATTCCCTTTCACCGCAAGACAGGAATCCTCACTTTCAGTCCAGTCTTAGGCCAGCCCACGTCCCACCTTCTGACTGCCTTCACCTAAAGAAAGCAGAGCTCTGCAGAGCCAAGCCCGCACCCTGGTGCAGCAATGAAGCATGTGGTTCTCACAGAGCTCTACCATCTCACCCCCTTTCTTCTGAGCTGGAACCACTTTACAGCTCTTTCCCTTCTTTTCAGGGCCTTTTCAGATGATTCTTCTTTTCCCACAATGGAAGACAGCATTCTTATCTCCTCTCATTGACCATATGTCTGTGTCATACAGATAATCGATGATAACCTGAAAGGCTTTGTCTTCTAATTATTTCCTAAGCTTGACATTGTTTCTCAAACCTGACTGTGAAGCTGTCTCAATGGGTTTTTTAGTTTTTTAATTTAAGCATAACTTCTTTACAATGATGTGTCAGTTTCTGCTGTACAACAACACGAATCAGCTCTCTGCATACGTATATTCCCTCCCTCCTGAGCCTCCCTCCCGAGCACCCTCGCCCACCCTTCCAGGTCATCACAGAGCAATGAGCTGAGCACCAGCTTTACAGCACCTCCCCACCAGCTATCTTCCCACAGTAACGTGTTTACGTCAAGGCTACTCTCAGCTCATCCCGCCCTCTCCTTCCCCACTGTGTCCAACGGTGAGCCTTTGAGTGCAGGATCTTGGCAGTCCTATATCCCCAACAGTGTCAAGCTCGGAGAAAGCATTAAATAAATGCTTGATTGAGCTTAATGAAAAAGAAAGCTTTCTCTATAGTCATTAAATCACAAACATTTTGAGTTACACCTTCAGAGGCTCTCTTGTTCAGCTGCCCGCCCAGCTGTCAGCCACAATGATCCTAGCAGACAGACCTCAGGCTCACAAGCTTACCACTCTATGTTCCACCTGTCCCGTTTCTGGAGGGCCTTCGCTATTGGAAAGCTATTTGAATTTATTATCAGGACCAAATTTGCTTCCCTGTAACTTGCCTTCAGTTGTTTCATTTATATTTTCTGGGACAAAATAGAATAAACATATTTCATCTCCACATGGATTAGCCCTTCAAATATGGAAGGCAGCTATTCTATCTATTCTAATCAACCTGTTCTGGCTAACTACCCATAGGTTCTTAAAATTTTCTGTCAAAGGTATGGTTTCCAGGATCATTTCCATTCCCACACTTTTTTAATTTTTCTTGTATGCACTCATTAAGAGAGTCATTTCTCTCACGCCTCATTTACTCGTTTCACAAGTGTTGACTGAGCTCCTCCATGTGCCAGGAGTAGAGCAGAGAATCGGAGGTGGGAGGAACCACGTCTGCATGTCTGGTCACTGCGTTGCACAATGTCCGGGCAGCATTCACACACAACACAACACACATTTCACCCTTGGGAGTTGTGCAATGCGGTAGACCAGTCATTGATGGGCCCAAACCATGGCTCAGGAAAGGCCACCGTACAAGAAGGACATTTAAACTGAGACCTGAAATGTGAGTATCAGTTAATTAGGCAAAGAGAGAAAGGAAGAATGTTCAATGCTCATGGAAAGCAGGTAAGAAGATGTGGAGGGTGAGGCAAAGGAGGGGGAGAGAGAGGAGGCGACAGAGAAGTGAGTCTGGAGACGCAAGCAGTGATCAGGCCACGCTGTTTCCATGAGACCATGTTAGGGAGGTTGACTCATATTCTAAAGAAGTTGGGAATCTGTTGAAGGGTTTTAAGCAGGGAAATAACATGATTGTGTTTGCATTCTGGCTGCTGTGTGGAAAGCAAATTAGCTGAGAATAAGATCAGAGTCTGGGAGACCAATTCAAAACCTGTTACAGTTACCCAAGACAAAAAGGAAAAAGAAAAATCAGTGACTTGAACCAAGGTAATAGCAGTGAAATAAAAAGGAAATTACAGAGACATACTTGCCCAATAGTTCAGATGCAGCATCAATTAGACTTGATGTCTGGCTGGATGTGGGCAAAGAAGAACAGGGGGAGATCAAGGGTCTCACTGGAGACAAAGGGTGATGCCACAGACTGGGACTGGAAACCCTGGAGGAGACCCAGGTTTTGAAAAAGAAGAAGCTGCAAAGCCCAGGGTGGGATATAGTCAGTTGAGGTACTTTGCGATGTCTAGATGGAGACATCTAATTTGATTTCAGGAGACACTGGCACGGAATTTGGAGTCACTGGGATATCAACACGGAAGCTGCGGGAGGTCGGCTCACTCATAAAAAGTACATAGCGTGAGAATCGAAGGTTCGTTTAACGGGTGGGCTGAGGAAGAAGCATCAGAAACGGAGACCAAGGAGGAACAGAAGCATGCACGTTACCATACGTAAAATTAGACAGCCAGTAGGGATTTGCTGTGTGACCCAGGGAGCTCAAAGCCGATGCTCTGCGACAGCCTAGAGGGGCGGGATGGGGTGGGAGGTGGCAAGGAGGCTCAAGAGGAAGGGAACATATGTGTCCCCATGGCTGATTCACATTGATATGTGGCAGAAACCAACACAGTCACTTCAGTTCAGTTCAGTTCAGTCGCTCAGTCGTGTCCAACTTTTGCGACCCCATGAACTGCAGCATGCCAGGCCTCCCTGTCCATCACCAACTCCTGGAGTCCACCCAAACCCATGTCCATCGAGTCGGTGATGCCATTCAACCATCTCATCCTCTGTCGTCCCCTTCTCCTCTGCCCTCAATCTTTCCCAGCATTAGGGTCTTTTCAAATGAGTCTGTTCTTCGCATCAGGTGACCAAAGTATTGGAGTTTCAGGTTCAACATCAGTCCTTCCAATGAACACCCAGGACTGATCTCCTTTAGGATGGACTGGCTGGATCTCCTTGCAGTCCAAGGGACTCTCAAGAGTCTTCTCCAACACCACAGTTCAAAAGCATCAATTCTTTGGCGCTCAGCTTTCTTTATAATCCACCTCTCACATCCATACGTGACTACTGGAAAAACCATAGCCTTGACTGGACAGACCTTTGTTGGCAAAGTAATGTCTCTGCTTTTTAATATGCTGTCTAGGTTGGTTATAACTTTCCTTCCAAGGAGTAAGCGTCTTTTAATTTCATGGCTGCAGTCACCATCTGCAGTGATTTTGGGGCCCCCCAAAATTAAAGTCAGCCACTGTTTCCACTGTTTCCCCGTCTATTTGCCATGAAGTGACGGGACCAGATGCCATGATCTTCGTTTTCTGAATGTTGAAATTTAAGCCAGCTTTTTCATTCTCCTCTTTCACTTTCATCAAGAGGCTCTTTAGTTCCTTTTCACTTTCTGCCATAAGGGTGGTGTCATCTGCATATCTGAGGTTATTGATATTTCTCCTGGCAATCTTGATTCCAGCTTGGGCTTCCTCCAGCCCAGGATTTTTCATGATGTACTCTGCATATAAGTTAAATAAGCAGGGTGACAATATACAGCCTTGAGGTACTCCTTTCCCGATTTGGAACCAGTCTGTTGTTCCATGTGCAGTTCTAACTGTTGCTTCCTGACCTGCATACAGGTTCCTCAAGAAGCAGGTCAGGTGGTCTGGTATTCCCATCTCTTTCAGAATTTTCCACACAACACAATACAGTAAAGCAATTATTCTCCAATTAAAAATAAACAATTGAGAGAGAGAGAGAAATGGAGAGTGAGGCATGGAAGTCAAGGGGATCAGAAGGACCCAAATCCTGCCAAGAAGCATCAGGATGCACCCGCCAGCAGGTTAGGAGCACCACCCTCCTTCCCCAGGATCATCTACCACGATGTGGCCTCATCACCGCCGTGAGATCATTCAGCAGCAGCTGCACCACACTGTTGGCCGTACGAGGTGTTATGGGTTGAACAATGTCTCCGCTCAGAATTTGTTCAAGTTATTTCCATTTTAAAAAGAAAGATCTGTTCAAGTCCTAAACTCCCAGTACCTGGATTGTGATCTTATTTGAAAATAGGGTCTTCGTAGATGTCATTAAGATGAAGTTATACGGAAGCTGTGCCGGCCCTAATCCAGAGACCTGTCCTTACAACAAAAGGGAAGTAATCAGGATCCAGAGACATAAACACAGGAAAGAAGGTCCTGTGAAGGCAGAGGCAGAGTTGGAGATATGTTGCCACAAACCAGTGAACACTAGGCTTGCTGGCGATCACCAGGAGCCAGACGAGGCAAGGAAGAGTCTTTCCTGGAGCCTTCACAATGAGTATAGTCCTGATGATGCCTTAATTTTGGACTTCTAGCCTCCAGAATTGTGAGAGGATACATTTCCGTTGTTTTAAGACACCCAGATTGTGGCTACTTTTTACAGAAGCCCTAGGAATTAATACCCTAGAGTCAGTTAAAAGCCTATCTTTTAAATCTGAACTATGACCAAGTCACTTCAACTTCATTCTGTGCTGTACACAGAAGATTTTTACATTAAACCCATGGTATATGCTCATCCGTGTCCCCTTTACTCTTAAATATTTGGGACAACTGGCCTAGCTTTTGATAAACGTGGCTGCTCTATCTTTGCCCAAGTTGACAGAACAGTAGGCATGGTGTATCAAGGCCACAGCACATCAGACATCAGTCAAGGTCCTTCTGCCAGCTAGAGTCAGATACGACTTCACTTTCACTTTCCACTTTCATGCTTTGGAGAAGGAAATGGCAACCTACTCCAGTGTTCTTGCCTGGAGAATCCCAGGGACGGGAGAGCCGGGTGGGCTGCTGTCTGTGGGGTCGCACAGAGTCGGACACGAATGAAGCGACTTAGCAGCAGAGCTCATCCAGAAACTGGTCATGTCAGACTTTCTCAGAGGCCTTGATGAAATCCACGAGGTCGAGCCTGCACCCTGGAAGTCCACATCTACTGGGCCAGTGGCCATGTGAAACAAGCAGCTTGTTTAGAGCAGAGAGACCTCGAATCTGCCCTGTCCACACTAGACGGCTGCCGTGTAAAAGCGTCTGCTCATTTCGGTGAGTGAGCCTGAATTTCTCTGACCCACAGTCTTGCCCCAGCCTGCATGTCGGAGATACTCTGTCTCCCAGGCGTGGCTTTTTGGCTCCTCTGAAATCTGACTCTGCACTCACGTCTGCAGACTATTCCAGTCTCAGGAGTCTCCCAGAGCCCCATCAGGACACAAACGGCCTCACAGCCTTTCAGGTAAAACGTTGGTGAAATTGACTGAACCCCGGTGACGGCTGCTTTCTCCTCTGCTTGCTCTCACACCACTGTTTCATAATCCGGGGCTCCTCTCCCCTCTGAGGGTGGAGGCAGGCAGTGGGAACAGTGCTTCCACATAGAAACTGGGTGTGGGAGACAGAGAGAGGAAAGAGAAACACATGCCAAGAGAAACACACGTCACGGGAGCTGAAATGTGTCCAGGAGGAGAGGGGACGAACGTAAGTCCATCTTTTCTTCGAGAAACCACCATTTTGGGTGAAATCTTGAATTGGAGGAAGGGAGGGGAGGGAAGTTCCTGAGCTGCAGCTTTCTTGGACTGTGGAGACTGCATGAGGGGACTGCTTATTAGATGGTTGATTTTGCTGCTCTGGGTTCGTCCTTTCCTTCCCTTCTCCTATTGCTTTATAACACAGGATAAACTTCTCCTTCCCCTCTTATTTCCATGGGAAAATACTATGTATGAGTGCTGCTGCTATTTTCCAGGCAAGAGTACTGGAGTGGGGTGCCATTGCCTTCTCCATGAATGAGTAAAGTCATATTAATATGAGTAAAGAATTCATCATTCCCAATCACAGCATCTTTATTCCTGCGTCCTGCATCAAACGGCTTTCCTATCCACAGCCTTTTTGCTAGATAAGGAGTCAGCACCTCCTCTCAAGCCAGAAAGGAAGACATCCAGTGATTTCCCCACCCCGCAGCCCCTGCCAGCTTCCCAGAGGCTTCTTACGATGCGAGGATTAATTGGGCAGATGTGACTAGATCTAGAGTCACCTTTGTCATTGCCTGTGGTGGTTACGGTAATACTAGCTTGCTGTGACAGGTAAACCCTGCAATCTCAGTATCCTAACACGATAGAAATGTATTTGTCACTCCCGGAAAGGATGTGTGTGGAGGGGTCAGAGCAAGAGATACAGACAAGAATCCTGTTCCACACGTCATCCGTGGTGATGGAGGTTCTGTGTCAGAGTCACCCCACAGAGACGGGGTGGACCCCAAACACTCCCAAATGTGGTTCACGCTGATAATCACACACAGACACACAGCTCAAGAGGATATGGAAAGGTTTATTGCTCACATAACGAGGCTCTCTGCGGAGAACAGGGCAGCTTCTCAGACTTCCTCATTCCTGGGGAACAGGTCCAGGAATGGTTTGGGAGACAGCAGGGAGCTGGGGTCTCGTGGTATTTAGGTGAGGGGACTTGCTAACGGCTCTGGTCAACTGATCGGGCTGACCTGCACGGTTTGTACCTCCCGCTAGTGCCAAAGGCCAAGGCAAGTTTCCTGGAGATGGAAGAGGCGAGGGGAGGGGGAGGCTCGAAGGATGTCCCAGTGAAACATCAAAAACGAAGTCAGACTCTTCATTCACTTTGCTTCAGCAACACACAGCTTTCATTGTTGCTTTGAGTGTCGACACGCGGGCCAGAAGCGAAGGTGGAAAAGAAAATGGAAGACCGATGGGAGGTTTTCACAGGTAAAGCAGGGCATGCGGGCATTTCCTTTCTGTTCACATTGCACCAATTAGAACTCAGTCGCTAAGGAAAACACAGTCACGAGCTGGGCAGCTGTGGAAGGGGTAGGAACCCATGGCTTGGGGCCAGCCTTCCCTGCCACGGTGGATTGCAAGCAGCAAGCAATCTAGGCTTTGTGGGGCCCGAAGCCTGAGTAATGTAGAGGCGGTCTTTAAGAAAAAATAAAGGGAACAGGTCCCAAACTAGAAAAGGGCCTGTGCACGTCAGGGCTCTGAACTGAATGAAGCTCCATTAGCCTCACGGTAAAGGTCTCACAGGACAATTGTAAATCAGCCAGCTCCTGCCCCTTTTCAGGGTCACCAGGGACGAACCAAGAGGAAGGGGGCGTGGGTTCTGACACGGCGACAGAAACTCCTTTCTGGGGTGTGGGTGTAAACTGGCATGCTGGTGACCAGCTATAGAGTTCACGGAACTCCAGCCCAGATCCGATGAAAACAAAGGCAGATGTGCTATAAGAACTGGCAGAAATATTGCTACTGCTTGGTGAAACAGATAAAATGTTGCCTCTGAGACCATATCCCTAAAGGAACAGCTTCCTTTTGCTTTTGCTCTGTAATGTAGCTATTCAGTGACTTAGGGCAGGGACACTTTTTAAGTAACAGGTTTATAGCGTGAAGTGTGAACAATATTAGTTGATGTTACATGATTTTAGAAAGTTTGGGAAGCAGCAATATCCCTCCGCAGGCCTCCAGCCCTGAGATTCTCTGATTCAAGGACGTTCTTAATGTCCCTCACCCAACCTGGTCTCTGATGTACCAGAGAGGGAAGCAGCTGGCTTTTTTTTTTTTTTTTTGGCTTTTGCTTTCCAGGTTAAAG
Source organism: Redunca redunca (assembly GCA_006410935.1). Classification (NCBI taxonomy): domain Eukaryota; kingdom Metazoa; phylum Chordata; class Mammalia; order Artiodactyla; family Bovidae; genus Redunca; species Redunca redunca. Next base: position 282,337 of record SJYQ01095324.1, read on the forward strand.
AAGTGAGTTCGATCCCTGGATCGGGATGAGTCCCTGGAGAAGGAAATGGCAACCCACTCCAGTATTCTTGCCTGGAGAATCCATGGGCCCATGGACAGAGAAGCCTGGCAGGCTACAGTCCGTGGGGTTGCAAAGAGTCGGACACAACTGAGCACTAACCTAGGAGAATAAGGATGTACTCAATTCTTTTCCTTTTAATTCCCAAAACAAACTTCAAGTCTCCCATGTGTGGACACTGAGCTGGATGACCCATGAATACCAGCAGGAACAGGCTTAATCTCTTGGGACCTCTCCCAGGACCTCAGGGCATGGTGAGGGGAAGGATGCTCTAACATAGGAGTTCCTAACCTGGCAGAAGGAGAATGGGAAAAAGCCACATCTTATCTTTTCACTAACTTCTAGTCAAAATGTAACCTCTTGCTTTTATTAAGAGGCTAGGAAACAAATACAGACCGCAGTAGCACTAACAGTGCCTATGACCTTGTTGCTAATAGAAATCACAGATATTCTATATCCCATTATGGCTGTTTTAGATATCTCAACTCTCATCACTACTTAGAAACGTCAACAATTTGTTGGCCCACCGCTAGATCTTGTTAACTAATGCATTAGTAAGGAAGCACATTTATTATGTAACACCATCGCCATTTTCACATTTTGATAGCTGTATATTAATAAAATTGGGCTTCCCAGGTGGCACTAGTGGTAAGAACCTGCCTGCCAATGCAGGAGATGTAAGAGACTCGGGTTGGATCCCTGGGTTGGGAAAATCCCCTAGGGGAGGGCATGGCAACCCACTCTAGTATTCTTGCGTGGAGAATCCCAGGGACAGAGGGGCCTGGCGGGTTATAGTCCATGGGGTTGCAGAAGAGTCAGACACAACTTAGTGACTAAACAAGAACAACGGGATCCCGTAAGAATTGTGGTGCTCCACCCTCTTATAGACAATAGCAAGGCTTTAAATGCCTGGGCTTCGGCGTGACCCAGTCCCGCTGCGGCCCAGAGCTTCTGGGGATGTACTTACTGTCCCACTTTTCTTTTTTCCTTGATCTTTATTTATTTTTATTCAGCTCTATTATACCATAGTGAATACAGTTTTGGAAGCTTCTATTTGGAAAAAAGTGACATAAAAAGAGAATACTCAATTGTTGTTGTTTAGTTGCTTGGTCATGTCTGACTACTTGTGACCCCATGGACTGCAGCACGCCAGGCCTCCCTGTCCATCACCAACTCCCAGAGTTTACTCAAACTCATGTCCATTGAGTCGGTGATGCCATCCAACCATCTCATCCTTTGTTGTCCCCTTCTCCTGCCTTCAATCTTTCCCAGCATCAGGGTTTTTTCCAATGAGTCAGCTCTCCACATCAGGTGGCCAAAGTATTGGAGCTTCAGCTTCAACATCAGTCCTTCCAATGAACACTCAGGACTGATCTCCTTTAGGATGGACTGGTTGGATCTTCTTGCAGCCCAAGGGACTCTCAAGAGTCTTCTCTAACAACTCAGTTCAAAAGCATCAATTCTTCAGTGTTCAGCCTTTGTTATGGTCCGACTCTCACATCCATACATAACTACTGAGAAAACCATAGCTTTGGCTATACAGATCTTTATTGACAAAGTAATGTCTTTGCTTTTTAATATGCTGTCTAGGTTGGTCATCAGAGAAGGCAATGGCACCCCACTCCAGTGTTCCTGCCTGGAGAATCCCATGGACGGAGGAGCCTGGTAGGCTGCAGTCCATGGGGTCGAGAAGAGTCGGACGTGACTGAGCGACTTCCCTTTCACTTTTCACTTTCATGCATTGGAGAAGGAAATGGCAACCCACTCCAGTGTTCTTGCCTGGAGAATCCCAGGGACGGCGGAGCCTGGTGGGCTGCCGTCTGTGGGGTTGCACAGAGTCGGACACGACTGAAGTGACTCAGCAGCGGCAGGTTGGTCATGGCTTTTCTTCCAAGGAGTAAGCATCTTAATTTCATGGCTGCAGTCACCATCTGCAGTGATTTTGGAAACCAAGAAAATAAAGTCTGTCACTATTTCCATTTTTTCCCCATCTATTTGCCATGAAGTGATGGGACCGGATGCTGTGATCTTAGTTTTCTGAATGTTGAGTTTCTAGCCAGCTTTTTCACTCTCCTCTTTCACTTTCATCAAGAGGCTCTTTAGTTCCTCTTCACTTTCTGCCATAAGGGTGGTGTCATCTGCTTATCTGAGGTTGTTGATATTTCTCCCAGCAATCTTGATTTCAGTTTCTGCTTCATCCAGTCTGGCATTTCACATGATGTACACTGCACAGAAGTTAAATAAGCAGGGTGACAATATACAGCCTTGATGTACTCCTTTCCCAATTTGAAACCAGTCTGTTGTTCCATGTCCAGTTCTAACTATTGCTTCTTGACCTGCATACAGGTTTCTCAAAAGGCAGGTAAGGTGGTCTGGTACTCCCATCTCTTGAAGAATTTTCCACAGTTTGTTGTGATCCACACAGTCAAAGGCTTTACTGTAGTCAATGAAGCAGAAGTAGATGTTTTTATGGAACTCTCTGCTTTTTCTATGATCCAATGGATGTTGGCAATTTGATCTCTGATTCAAAATACCAAATACAAATAAATAATAGAGTGAAATGACCAAACACTTGTCTAAATAATGTACCTGCTGAAATCTAGACAGATGCTAGGTTATTGAAAGGAATTTTCAGGGCTCCCCTGATGGTTCAGATGGTAAAGAATCTGCCTGCAATTCAGGAGACCCGGGTTTGATCCCTGGGTCAGGAGGAGCCCTTGGAGAAGGGAACGACAACCCACTCCAGGGTTCTTGCCTGGAGAATCCCATAGACAGAAGGGCCTGGCAGGCTACAGTCCATGGGATCTCAAAGAGTCAGATGCAATGAGCAACTAACACTTTCACTTCCAAAAATGGGCAATTTCAAGACATAGATCAAGTATTGGAAGAGAGCCTTAAAAAAATGGAATTCTCAGGACATCTTTTAAGCCTCAGCAGCATCCATCGGCTCACCCGGTATTTACATCAGCTTCCTGACAGGAACCAGGGACGGTGCCTCCAGGACTTCACCCCACTCCAGGGGCACATTTTTTCCACGTGCCCCTCGTAGGCTGCACAGGTTTGTGGCTGCTTCGTGGCAGTCCCTGGTAGGCCTGCGGGGAGGTCAGGCTGAGGAGTGCCCTTGGGGGGCATGGTTAGTGCGGTTGCTGCCGCAGGACCCACTGAGGGCGAAACAGGAGGAAACAGGTAAAGCGTCAGCGTTGGAGACGGGGGTCTGGCGGGGAGTAGGCTGCCCTCCGGGAGACGGAGGCGCCGGCTCGGCCCGCAGGAGGGTGGGCAAGGTCGGGTGCCCACCGCCCCCTCCGCCTGCTCCCAGCCCCTGGGGACCGCTCCCGCTGCCGCACGTGCCGCAGTCTCTGCCACACCCTTTGGCACTGAGTCATACGCCGCCTCCTCGAAACTGTCAGGGAGGCAGGGCCTCTCCGCCTTGTGCTCGATACTAGGACTTCCCAGGTTCCCGCCAACAATCACTGAACAGGGCCAGGCTTGGGGGAAGCAACGCAAACGCCTGCCCTCGAGGAGCTCACGTTCCAGTCATTATAAATAAGTGGTGCAGCTTGTAATAAAGGCGATCAGATCTATGGGGAAGCGGGGTGTCTAAGTAGGGTGATTGTTTTGCATGGACATCATACTTCAATAATAACAATTTTTAAAAATAAAGTCACGGAAAGGAACCCAGCGCCCAGAGAGGGGGTGGGGGGCGGGGAGGAAGCGGCAGTTTGAAGAAGAGCGATCAGGGTAGACGTCATTGAAAAAGTGACACAGGAACAGAACGTAAAGGAAACACGCGGCAGACATCTGAAGGAGGAGCGTTCCACCCTGGGGGCTTGCGGGAGGAGGGGGAGCGGGGGGCGCGGAGGTGCGGCATCTTCCAGTCCTCAGGTCCATGAGTGTTGCAGCTCCTCCAGGATGAGCAACATGAGCCTCTCTGAGCCTCAGCTGATGTCACTGCCTGCCCTTGGCCTTTCAGAGACATTCCAAGAAAGCAGTAAACCCCTGCTAATCACGTCAGGGTCCTGAACAACAAAGCATTATTTTCTAGGTACTCAAGCAAGTTGAGCCTCCACTTACAAATCCATGAAATGGGGATGATAATACCACTATCTCACAGGGCTGCTGGAGGTCAAAATCCACATGAGCAGAGAGAAATCACAAAGGGGGATGGGATCTCTGAGCCGGGCTGGGTGTGTTCTTCCATTCACCTGTGCCAGGAACTGGGCCAAGCGTTTACAGCAGTGAGCTATTTAATTCTCACAAAACAGCATGACAAAGATGCCTTTTCCATCACTGTTTCACTGATGGGAAAGGGAGGCTCTCACAGAGGTTGAAAGCTTTGAGCTGGTAAGCCGGAGAGCTGGAACGTGACCCGGGGCTGTGGGAGTCCCGGTTGTGGTCCACACCACACCACAACCCCTCGGCTGCTCAATCCCTCAAGCCACACTGTATTTGCTGGTGTGAGCACAAAGAACCGGGTTCTGAAACCCAACCCAGACTCGCCTTCTCTCACATTTCCTTTCCACCAGCCCCAGTCTCGGTGGCCTCCTCTGCTGGGATATAACCCGGGGGTTCTCACCCCCGAAGTCAGGGGCCTGATTAATTTTGTCAGCTGTGGGAGGGGAGGGAAGGAGACGCGTTCTTAGAACTGGGGCTGAGGCTGGGGCTGGCGGGCTCCACTTTCAGCTCATGCTAGATACCAAGGGCACAGGGTTTTGAGAGAAACCCCATGACTCACCCTCACCTCTCATGGGCCCAGTTTCACTCAAAGGTACACCATCTTCCCATCAGCCTCCCTTGGCCCCCAGCTCTGTCTGGCTGCCAACACGCTCCCCCTGAAACCCCCCGCCCAGCCAGCTACTCTGGCTGCCCCCCTGCAAGTCACATCCCTGTGTGGGCAGGGGTCCTCTCTGCCGGGCTGGAGAGTCGCAGAGTCCGTGGGCCTGAACGTCCCTGCTGCAGACCCTGTAGCAGCCTTGCTCAACCAAAGCCACACAGCGTTCATCATCTTTTCCCAGGCAGAGGGCAACAGGGGCCAGCCCAGGACACCGCAGAGGCAGCTGCCACCACTATGAAAGGGAAGGGATCAGCAGGGAAAGAGAGCGGGAGGAAACAGAGCAGGGAAAGGGAGGGAAGGCACGTTTCCAGATCCCTAACCCCAAACTCTCCTTTTAAGTCAACCTGCTCACACTGATACAATAATAAGATGACCTCCCATGATGCATGGTAACAAGTGCTGTGTGCCAGGTATTATGCTTGAGATTTTACGTGATTTTTATAGTTTTCATTTCTCACAACAACCAAATGAGGTCAGTGGTATTATTGTGTCTGAGTCCTCTGAGAGGCAGATGACAAAAAGGGCTTAAACATGCAAGCGGTTTACTGAGTGGAAATGCCTTTGCAAGAGAAAATAGGGTGGGACCCAGGCCAGGCAGAGAGAACCTTCAGACCCCTCCTGACACCATCGAGGGGCGAGGGAGAAGAGGTTGGGCACAGGTGTGCTAGAGGTTCCACAGAGTTGCCAGGGAGCCTTCAGTCAAAGCCATTGGAGTTCTGGCTCCCCCAGAAACCCAGGTGCCTTAGCGTCCCTGCTGGGCCCAGTCACTGGCTGGAGAAGGATGGCCTCCGGGCAGAGGCCACAGGGGCTTCAGAGCAAGCAGCTGGGGCCCTTGGATGATCACACTGGAACCAGAGGCCTGTAAGGCACATTCTCACAATTAATAATTATTATAAATATAGATATCTAATTAATAGTTGTGAGGTGCCACAATTATTATCCCCATTGTACTGGTTGGTAAACTGAGGCCCAGAGAGGTCAAGTCACCTGTCCATAGTTGGAAATCAAATTGAGCACAACTACAGAGACTTCTCTGCAGTGTGCTTCTGAGCTATTGACCACCATGTCACAAGCCAGATCTCAGACTCGGTAATCAGCAGAGGGCTGAGCATACAAACTGCGTCCCAAAAAGGGTTTTCAGGGGAAATAAGGCTGAGCTCCTGAATAGTAAGGAAAAAAATCCTTTCGTATCTCCTGAGTCCTCCATAATACCAGGGATCCTGAGTTAGAGCCATCTCCCCCGTCACGAGCCTTTCTTCCCCCAATTTCCCTAATCAGAGGGACCCTCCCTCCTCGGTAACCCCACACGGTACCCAGCCCCTGCTGGGGCTCTTGCAGCACCCACCAGTCTTTCTTATATCAAAGTCACTTGCACACTATCATCTACTTGGTGTCCCATCAGGGACACTTGCTTAGTCTCAGGAGGTCAGGTAACCTGTCTGAATACCAGGAGAAGGCTGAAGTAAGGCTGAACCTCAGAACTGTCTTTGAGCTATTCTGCCTACACATCCAAAACCTATGCAAATAACCGTAATTGAGTGAGCAGAGCTGCTGATGCGGGACAAGGTTTTAGGAATCCCCTTGCCCCTTCCAGATTTGATTTTTCCAGTCGCCCACAATGCAAGGTAGTATGCATCTGTTTTTTGGAGAAGTACTTCAAACGCCCTCTTATCAGCTGACTTACTCTATCCCCAGATTGCTCCACTGCTGACAGCTGATTCTTTCATGGACTTCTCATTCAGAAAGCAATATGCTAAGTGCATTCATTCATAAATTGATACTGTCTTTTTGGCAGTGCCACCAAAACCTAAAATGTGAATACCCGCTGATGTAACTATTCCGCTTCTAGGAATCTAGCCTATAGAACTCCTTACCACATGCATAAAGATATTGTACAAGATGCTTGCATCATTAATAAAGTTTTTTTTTTAATAAGACATCCATCAACAGCAGATAGATAAATTACGGTCCATCCACACTATGTAATAATCTCAGCTGTTAAAAATGAATATGATTGTTCTGAGTTCTGTCACAGGCACCCACTAAGGGATGCTAAGTTTAAACAGCAAGTTGCATGATTAACGGGTATGAAAAAGTCCTGGAGATGGTTGCACAATGTGAATATACGTAACACTATTGAACTCTACACCTAAAGGTGGTGGAGGCAGTACATTTCATGTTATGTGTAGTGTATTGCACCACAATTTTTTTTTTTTTTTTTTGGCTGCACTATGTGGCTTGTGGGATTTTAGTTCCCTGACCAAGGATCAAACTCGGACCCCACAGTGTAAGTGCTGAATCCTCACCACTGGACCACCAGGGAATTCCCTCATCGCAATTTTTTTTTTTTAAGGCAAATTGCTGAACAATATGCTTAGTGCTCTCATTTTCAATTGCTATAGGTTTCATATAAGTTTCTCACCTGTGTTTCTAAGCATATATGTAGACAAATAGACAAATCAAAATAAAATCAAGCCATTGAAAGGACTTCCTTCAGGACTTCCCTGGTAGTCCTATAGTTAAGACTCGTGCTTCTACTGTGGTTCTATCCCTGGTCAGGGAAACTTTACAAGTCATGTGGTGCAGCAAAAAAAAAAAGGGGGGGGGGTAGAAAAAGTAGTTATTTCTGAAGAGAGAGTTGGCATAGTTGGGTGAGACTATAAAGAGAAAACTTTCACATTTCACTCTGTATGTGTATGTAATTACGTGTGTATACAATTTCTTTGGGCTTCTCAGGTGGCACTGGTGATAAAGAACCCTCCTGCCAATGCAGGAGCTGCAAGAGATGCGAGTTCGATCTTGCTGGGTCAGGAAGGTCCCGTGGAGGAGGAAATGACAACCCACTCCAGTATTCTTGCCTGGAGAATCCCATGGACAGAGGAGCCTGGCAGGTTACAGTCCATACAGTTGCAAAGAGTTGGACACGACTAAAGTGACTTAGCACACATAATTTATTTGAATGACTGGACTTGTTTATGTTAAATTGTTCTTCAGATGCACTCATCCAGCCAG
>SJYQ01095325.1:807-66157 GCA_006410935.1 Redunca redunca
TTTTTTTTTTTTTTTTTTTTGGCAATGGGCATGCTGAATCAGATCTGTTGTCCACCTAATTCAATACTCTTTCCTTGTAATCTCCCTCACTCTGAATGAACAAGACATACAGATCTTTATGGGATGAAATAGAGACAGCCCTAAAATAATCTGTGTCTCCCATAAGGCCTACTTTAGATATTATGCATTTGTTTGCATACTTAAATCCTTTTAAATTCTGTTTTCAGTCAATACCCACTTTTGGGTGTAGAATCTTTAAGAATTTGCTTCCTATTTAGAAAAATAGCCACTTTATTTGATTTAAATATACTTTTTTCTAACTCAAAAAGGTACTTTCTATAGTCAACATGTATGTGCCTATACATGGTTTTCAAGATTTTACTCTTTATTGAAACTTTGTCACAAAAGCAAAAAAGAAATTATCCAAAATATACATGGACAGCTCTTCTTTGGACACAGAGCCAGACGAAGCACGCCAATAAATAGAACACTTTAAAATGGATTTCATGATGATGATAGAAACTTTTTAAAAAATTAGATATACTCAAAGCTGTGAACATTCCTCCCTTGAAATCTTATCTGCATTTGTTTAAGTGTAGTCATGCATAATGGCAAAGCCAAAGGCCCTCATTTAGTATAAAGATAAATGGATTATTATAACTACCTCTGTCTGTGTGTGTATGTGTTGCAAAAAGAAAAAGCACTAGACAATAAATCTGGACCCTATTATTGCAAAGTTTCAGTGATTTTTTGCTTTTTCTTTTCAGTAACACATACAGAAATAACAGTTTTAAATATTAACCCATCCGTCTTTACACTAGCTATGGTAAGTATAGAATAGTTACAAGGAGGGCTCACATATGTGAACTGTTAATACGACCAGATCTTTTCTCTTTACTATTCTTCCACGTAGGGCCTACAATGGTGTTGGATTAATGTACTAAGATGTGTGTGAACCAATGAATGTGTAAGATTTTTTGAATGGAAGGTTTGTCATATTTATAGTGAGCTCACAAATATTTATTTACCCTTACAACATATACTATAGTTCTCTTACAATTTCTCTTAGTGTCCCTTTTAGCTCCCGTCTATAAAATTCACGCTAAATCACAATCAAAAGTACATATTGTGGCAAGGGTATGGAAAAATTGAAACTCTAGTACACTGTTGGTAGGAATGTGAAATGATGCCACTACTAGGGAAAAATAACATGACAATTCCTCAACAACTTGAAAATAGATTTACCATATGATCCAACAATCCCACTTCTGAGTATATATCCAAAAGAATTTAGTGGAAGATCTAGAAGAAATATCTGCACACTCAATTTCTTATTGTTCGCAATAATCAAGAGATTGAAGCAGCCCAAATGTACAGCAATGAATGAATAAACAAAATGTGGTATATGCATATAATGAAATATTATCCATCCTTTAAAAGGAAGGATATCCTGCCTCTTACATGCTACATGGATGGACCTTGAAGATGTTATGCTAAGAAAAATAAGTCAATCACAAAAAGACAAATACTGCATTATTCCACTTATTTGTGGTATCTAAAGTAGTCAGATTCATAGAAACAGAAAGTAGAATGGTGGTGGCCAGGTTCTGGGGGAAGAGGGAAATGAGGAATTGTCATTTAATTGGTATAGACTTTCAGTTTTGCAAGATGAAAAAAACTTGTAGATTTGTTGCCCAAAAAATGTGAATACACTTAACACTTATGAACTATCCACTTAAAAATGGTTAAAATAGCAAATTTTACTTTATGTGTTTTTCACAACATTCTTTTAAAAGTACATTTGACTATCTCTAAACTTTTCCATCTAGTGCAGTGGACTTCATTGGAAGGTGCTATTTCACTGAAATCTGCAAATGTAAACTGAAGGACATCGCATGTTTAAAGTGGTAACGTGTGGCAGTATTCCAAATAGCCCTGGGTTTGGGAGATGAATGTTGACACTGAAGTACAGAGAAAGGTTCAGTGGGCTGCATCAAGCAGTGGTTATCACCCATGCAGTGAACGGTTGAAAAACCATTTGTTACTTAGAACTGTCTTTTAAAAGAGTCTTAATTCACTTTACAATTTTTCAAAGTGCCTTAACAAATACCTGCTTTAACTTGCAGAAAATGGCAGTGTAGTTTGGGGGGTGGGGGGGAGAACACTTCGATTTACAGTAATAAAAGTCAGGTTTGAGCCTTGGCCCTATCCTTATTACCTTGAGTAAATGTCTTAAACCTCTGAATCTCTGTTTCCTTAATTAATTTTTATCTCAAGAAGATATCTTCTTGAGATAAAAATTAAAATATTTTTCGTATTTACCTATAGAGTTGTTGTGAAGATCAAGTGAATTATGAATGTTAAAAGGCTTGGTAAACTATAAAATACAACTCAGATGAAAGCTATTACTATAATTTTTTGAGAGGCAAACAGACTTGAGTATTATTAATCCTATGGGATTAAATCCTAGGGAAAAAACAGTTGAGATTTCTCATTTAAATAGGATTTGGATTATAAATTTTGATCATTTGAATTAGCAAACTCTTTGTGTGGTCATGACTAATTTCTTTCATTCATTCATTTAAACTGTCTATTGAGATCCTACCATGTGCTCATCATTGTTCTAGAGGCTGAAATTCATCAATTAAGAAGACAAAATCAAAGGCCTTTGAACATTTTATTCTGGTAGGAAGGCAATCAATCAATCAATAGATATTTAAATAAATAAGATCTTGAATAGGGTGGGAAGTACTCCAAAGGAAATAATAATAATAAATGATAGATAATAATAAAGGTTGAGAGAGTGGGTAAGAGTTATTTTAGATAACTTGGTCAGGGGAAGTAACATTGGAACTGAATCCTAAAAACTGAGCTAAGATGGAGCCAAAGGAAAAATGTTCTAGGCAGAGGGAACAGCCAAGGCAAGAAGAACATATCAACTAATAGAAAAGACAATGACCAGTGTGGCTGAGACATTGTGAACATTAGGTGAGAGAGTTTGGGTAGATTAGAGATGCACTCAGAATCCAGATAGTCCGGAGCAGCACCATCAAATAGAAGTGTGCAAGTCACATATGTAATTTTAAAATTTCGAGTAACTTCTATTTATTCTTTATAAAAAGTATTTTTATAAAGAAGAAAAGTATTCTTCTTTATAAAAACAAATGAAATTTATTGTTTTTAATTTATGTTTGGCCGCATTGGGCCTTCATTGCTGCACACGGGCTTTCTTTAGCTACAGCGAGAGGAGCTACTCTCTAGTTGTGCGGTGCAGGCTTCTCATTGTGGTGGCTTCTCTTGCTGTGGAGCACAGTCTCAGAGGCACACTGACTTTGGTAGTTTCAGCACTCAGGCTCAGCAGTTGGGGCTTGTGAGCTCTAGAACACAAGCTAGGTGTTAATGCCTTGTGAGCTCTAGAGCATGGCCTAATAGTTGCAGCACACAGCTTAGTTGCCCCACAGCATGTGGAATCTTCTAGACCAGCGATCAAACCCATGATCCCTGCATTAGTAGGTGGATTCTTAACCACTGGACTACCAAGGAAGTCCTGAAGTTAATTTTATTGGATATTTTACTTAACCTAATATATCCAAAATATTATCATTTCAATATGTAACTAACATGAAAAATTATTAATGAAATATTTTTACATTCTTATTTTTTATTCTTAGTCTTTGAAATCAAGTTTATTTTTTATACTTCCAGCACATTTCAATTCAGGCTAGGCAATTCAAGTGCTCAATAGCCCATTTTGGATAGCACAGATCTACACTTTGGCTTGGAGAAGGGATAGGCTACCCACTCCAGTATTCTTGGGCTTCCCTTGTGGCTCAGCTGGTAAAGAATCCTCCTGCAATGCAGGAGACCTGGGTTCAGCCCCTGGATTGGAAAGATCCCCTGGGGGAGGGAAAGGTTACCAACTCCAGTATTCTGGCCTGGAGAATTCCATGGACTGTATAGTCCATGGGGTCCCAAAGAGTCAGCACAACTGAGCGATTTTCACTTTCACTTTCAAACTTTGGTAGGAAAGGTCTTTGGGTTTTCATTTTTGGCCAATGGAAAGCCATTGAAGGAGTTTTAATAAGGGAGAAAAATGATCTGAGGTGTACCTACAAGAATGTTAGCTCCCTGAACACAAGGATTTTATACCTAGCACCTAGAACACTACCTGACACGTAGTAGATGCTCTGTAAATATTAGCGGTATGAGTGGATGAATGAATGAATATGGGTGGTAATTAAGGCTGTAGAATTTATTCTTATAATATAGCCTTACAAATAACTGTCAGTCTAATGCAAGAACAACTTTTGCTTTCATTCGTTTGCCTTTCAAGAAGATTATGATTAGAATGTTTTAGGTGGACTGGTACCTTTTACAGTAGTTTTTATAGGGTGTAACAAAAATGACTGACTCACATTTCATAGGGTGGGAACAAGCTATAACAGGAATTTTTACAACTCAAGTTATAAGCAGTTTATGTTGTCATTTAAAAAACAAAGCAGTCCTAGCTAAAATGTTCCCTGTATATTCAGTCTATTTAAAGTGATCAGATAGGGAAGAAAAACCTATGGAAGAGTGAGGTATTTCTAATAAGAAGGATAACCGTGGAGACAGTAAAAACTTTTTCAACTTTCTCTAGGAGCTGTGGATTTGCTTCATTTCTGAATTCCTTCAAAAACACTGAGACTAAAATTAGAGCAGCCAGCTTGTGTTCAGTTTTCATGGGCTCATGCTGTCTTCCTACTCCTCCATCTGTTGAAACAGTATTTAGGTGCTGGCATGGAGCTGGAACATAAAAGAACCCAATTTACCATAGTCCTGGGGAGAGCAAAAACCTTTTATCCAAACATCAGGGTTTATTTAATGTATTTTGTCTGTACAGCCCATCAATTTTGGACTAATCACAAGCTTATGACAACTAGAAACTCACTTCTGAAGGGACAATGCAAAAAACAATACTAACAAAGAAATTGAGAATATGTTACTATTATTTTATTTAAAGACTCTTTTCCCACTTGAGAGTAGAACTCTATTATCAGAGTAACTCCCATCCCAAAGATCCCAGCAAACGAGGTTGTTAGGAGGAAATGAGATCTTTATATGGTCTGTCTATTTATAATAGCACATTAAAAGGTTTGCATGGTCGGTTGTAACTAATAATATTTGCTTTCCTTTTTAGTGGGAACATTGTAGGTTATCACGTGATTGTTCCATGTTGTTCCTGCCTTCTCTCCTGCAACAACGGACACTTCTGGATGTTTCACAGCCAGGCAGTTTATGGTATTAACAGACTAGACTCTACTGGTAAGAAACAATTAATTTAATTCCTGTAACATTTGTCTATCAATATTTGAGTGAACTTCTCCATAGATCATGGAGAAGGAAATGGCAATCTACTCCAGTACTCTTGCCTGGAAAATCCCACGGATGTAGGAGCTTGGGGCAGGCTACTGTCCATGGGGTCACAAAGAGTCGGGCACAACTGAGCAACTTTACTCACTCACTCACTCACTCACTCATTCACTCCATAGATCATTTCAGGATCCCGTCTGAGACTTTCTCACCTGGGTTGTATCCACTAGAGTAGAACTTCAAAAATTTTATCCCAAACATTTACTTATAAAAACAAATACTAGCCAAAACTCATTGCATTTCTGTTTTCAACATCATATTTCAGTTCAGTTCAGTCGCTCAGTCGTGTCCGATTCTTTGCGACCCCTTGAACTGCATCACCAACTCCCGGAGTGCACCCAAACCCATGTCGGTGATGCCATTCAACCATCTCATCCTCTGTTATCCCCTTCTCCTCCTGCTCTCAATCTTTCCGAGCATCAGGGTCTTTTCCAATGAGTCAGCTCTTCACATCAGGTGGCTGAAGTATTGGAATTTCAGCTTCAACATCAGTCCTTCCAATGAACACCCAGGACTGATCTCCTTTAGGATGAACTGGTTGGATCTCCTTGCAGTCCAAGCAACTCTCAAGAGTCTTCTCCAACACCACAATTCAAAAGCATCAATTCTTCGGTGCTCAGCTTTCTTTATAGTCCAACTCTCACATCCATACCTGACCACTGGAAAAACCATAGCCTTGACTGGACAGACCTTTGTTGGCAAAGTAATGTCCTGCTTTTCAATATGCTATCTAGGTTGGTCATAACTTTCCTTCCGAGGAGCAAGCGTCTTTTAATTTCATGGCTGCAGTCACCATCTGCAGTGATTTTGGAGCCCCAAAAAACAAAGTCAGCCACTGTTTCCACTGTTTCCCCATCTATTTGGCATGAAGTGATGGGACCAAATGCCATGATCTTTGTTTTCTGAATGTTGAGCTTAAAGCCAACTTTTTCACTCTCCTCTTTCACTTTCATCAAGAGGCTTTTTAGTTCCTCTTCACTTTCTGCCATCAGGGTGGTGTCATCTGCATATCTGAGGTTATTGATATTTCTCCCAGCAATNTCTTGTCTTTTAAAATTAATATTTTAATTGCTTTAAATTGCTGCTTTGATATATAATATGGCTCCAGAAAATTTTGGAATAATTTAGATTTGTGAGCCAGTTGTATGTATGTGTGTGTGTAAGAAAAGGAAAGAGGCTAGGGTCACCGGGAGCTGGGGGAAGGATAACTAGGTGGACTGTGTTTGGTGATGTTGCTTCAGGATAAAAACAGACATTTTGACATCGGTATTAATAAATTATGATGAAAGTTTAGTCAAGGAACTGATTATTTAGTAAAAAAAAAATATACAACAAATTCTTAAAGCATATCTACATAATACATTTTACGTTGTCTGCAACCTGTCAGTTTTGCTATAGGACACATGTTCTCAGTGTCTAATATCTGTTTAACACACCAAGGTAACTTTTAGTGAGACTTTTTTTAGTGGGAACTAAGGTTTATAGAACTTTAGTTTACAGAAAAAGTTTAAATAATTTGACAATCTAAGTTGGCACTAACATTCTCAGGTTTCTAAATGTATGTTTTAGTTTTCTTCAGAACTTAAAATACATTCTTTTTTTTTTTAAGTATGATTTGCCTTCACAGACTATGAGATCTTGAGTTGTTAGATGGGTTGTTAGGGTCTTTAAACCTTTCAATTATGTTTGGGTTTTTCTAGACTATTAAAAAAAAAAAATCACCTGACGTTCATTTGTGACTCTCAACCCATCATTTGGAGGCCTTAATTTAAGGCTCTAGAATGTTAAGAAGGCCATTTTTGAGTGAAGACTTCTCTGAACTCCCCTAAGTGAGATATAGGCTTCTAATTTAGGCCTCCAGTTTTACATTTGTGTTGCTCATGGAACACATTAAAGGAAGTTTCTGCTTTGATACTGTTTTTCCTGCTTCATAGAATTCAAAACACGGGGTGGAGGTTTTTCAGTTTTGATTTACTTTTTAATATTGGTCAGTTTTTCAAAGAGAAAAGCCCAGCATTCCTCCATTTGCACTGAATCTAATCCATGAGAAACAGATGTATCACAGGATTTCCTTCCTCCTCCTTAACAGAGAAAGGAAGGTGCTGCTTCTGTCAGATCCAGGCTCTCAGTTTATTTTTTCTCCTTTGAACCAATTGTGCTGAGCCACTCACGTCTCTGAGTATTGACTCCAAGAATATCAAACCTCTCCTCTGTTACCCTAATATTATGATTTGAAGGAAGATTTTTCTAGATGCTTCATATAAAAAAACAGAATTGCTCATGGCATTGCAACTGTCCTTGAATCACCTGAATCAGCAACATCAAAGGAATCTGTACACAAGCTTTATAAAATTCTAGAATGTTTAGACGGAAAGGGCCCCAGGAAGTCTATGTTCTAGGCTAGCCTTCACATGTAGACCTGATTTCCTGAGACTCTCTTGAGGGGACTTGGGGGACCTCAGTTCAGATTCCCTGGAATTGGCAAATGCCCTCAAACATAGATTGTGTTCAGCTCTCCATTTACCTTTATGCATTCTAATCGTCCCTTAGATTTCAGCCTAGAGATTCCTTATTATCCTGTCATCTGTTCAAAAGCAAAACATCATTCATTCTTGGGGGAAAAGAAGTGCTTTTATTATAAATGATTCAAACATACAAAAATTATATAAAATAATATGATAGATATCATTATGCATCAAGTAGATGCTAATTTCTTGCCTGGTTAAGTTCCAGTATCTCAACCAGGAGAGACAGTTAATTGTTTTCACTGGTTAACAGTGTAGCAGTGCACATCTCTGTGCATGTCTCCTTGGGTACCTGTGCAAAATGGACAGAGAACAGGGTGAGTGATGGGCTAAATTTAAGATTGTATTTTTTTAAAAATTCATACCATGGAATGTCCAACAGAGATAAAAAGAAATGAGCTAAATAAGCTAAATCTACACATATGGACATACGCAGGTCTCAAAAACATAATATTGAACAAAAAAGCAAATTAGAAGAGATACATATTTACATACTGTAAAAATTTAGATACACAAAATAATGATGTATGTTGCCTGTGGTTATATACATTTGTAGTAAAATTAGTAAACACATCCATGGTATACTGTTAGTGGTAGAAACGGGATTCAAATCAAATCTCCAAACCCTGGCTCATTCCATTCCACCACGTGGCCACTATCTCAAGTCAGTGTCAGAGTGTTACTGACTAAGTTGTGTCTGACTCATTGTCACCTCATAAACTGTAGCACACTAGGCTACTCTGTCCATGGGATTTCCTAGGCAAGAATACTGGAATGGGTTGCCATTCCCTTCTCCAGGGTATCTTCCCAGCCCAGGGATCAAACCTGGGTCTCCTGCTTTGCAGGTGTATTCTTTACCACTTGAGCCACCAGGGAAGCCCACTGTGTAGTGTGGATATCCAGAGTTGCTGAGTCCTCCCTGTGTCCATACGGACAACTGGACAGTTGAGATTTGCTTTCTTATTGGCTCTCCAAGATGTCAGTTAATAATAGTATTTTTTTTCAACTTAGTGCTTTCAAGTTATAATACAGTGTGTGTGTGTGTGTGTGTTACTCACTTGATCGTGTCTGACTCTTTGTGACCCCACGAACCGTAGCTCACCAGGCTCCTCTGTCCTTGGAATTCTCCAGGTAAGAATACTGGAGTGAGTAGCCATTCCCTTCTCCAGGGGATCTTCCCGAACTAGGGTTTGAACCCAAGTCTCAAGGATTACAGGAGGATTCTTTACCATCTGAGCCACCAGGGAAGCCCAGTTCATATTATAACTGGCTTCAAAACCCTGCTTTTTTTAACCAGAAGAAAGGCACCAGCAGCTCCATGCTTGTTGAGGAGATGGGGAAGCTTATTCAAGTCTTTCTGTGCATCCTCTAAAGAGACATTTAATCTAAAAAGATCTTGTGAGATTTCCATTCTCAAAAATCATTAAAATAGATTTGAAAATTATCAGTGTAGAGTGATTATGACATAATGTAGCTGGAGGCAAGGTTTGAGTAAATCAACTCCTGAGATCTTTTTGAGTTCCAAGATTCTAGAATTCCAGCCCTTAATTAAAAGGGTTTAAAGAATGGTTATGTTCTAGATGTTAGATAGTTTTAATATCTAGGTATCAATCATGTTATTTGCAGTTCATTTTTTATTAGCTTTTCTCTTAACTGCTAACACTATGATTTTGTATAAGAATGTTAACATAAAAGGTTTTATATATCTTGTTCTGAGTTGTGACAGTAGTCAGCACAAAATAATTTTGTGACCTTTTGTTTTCAGGTGTAAATTTCCTACTTTGGGGCAACTTGCCAGAGGTAGAAGAGAATACAGATGAAGACGTGTTAGATATCTCAGCAGAAGAGTATATTAGATGACTACAATTATGATATATTCAACATGTAATATTATAACCTTTTCCTTTGTAAAAAATATATTAATGGACCAATTTAAAAATTGTTAGTAAGGATTTGTCAATGATTTCTTTTTTCGGAAGACAAAAGTGGAGCATTTGTTGATTTATTTATTTGTTGTCTCAAATTAATTACCTGAGTTTATTGAACCAATGTAGTTCTTTTCTTCTACATCTGCTTCTACTTCTACCCTTTGTCTCTCCACTCCTCTTCCCAGTATATATGTATTCTTAAATTCAGGTAGAAGAATCTTTTACATGTCATTCTGCTATCTTCCAATCTGGGTGAGTTTTTCTTACAGTTAAATGTCAGATGCCGTTAATTTTACATTCCGGAATAAGGGGCATTAAATACCTACACGTTTATCACCATGCTTATATCCATGCATAGTCCATGCATATAAGCATATATATATATTTGAAGCACAGCTGGGAAGAAGTAAAGCTTAGCAGAGAATTTTTAAAAATAAAAATGTGGTTTCCGTGGGTACTGGTTATCGCATGTTATATTGGCGGTAACTATGTTAATATGGAGCAAGACTGTGAATCAGCAAACAAAATAAAACTCTAAACTGTATGGAGAAATCCTCTTGATTCCTTAGCATGATGCTGGATAAATGAATTTGTCAGAAAATTTTCAATATGTACTGTTCACTAATATTATTTTTTTACATTCTTATAAAGTCATATGGATATTGTATTATGAAAGCCATTTAACCTCCATCTTTAAGTTATCCCATTCTCTAGAGCTTTCTCTGTAAATAGAAAATTTTGGATTAGTTGTCTCAGTCCCAACACTTAAATAGAAAAAAAAAAATTAAAGAAGTGGTTTGCTGAAGCCATTGTACATTATAAAGGTTTTTTAAATTTTGTTTTGTTTACCTGTATTCAGAGGCACATAGGAATAGGAAAATAGGATAGTGTTGGTATCTTGTTTTATGAACTGCTAAAATCAATCTGTCACCTTAACCTATACTTCAACCAAAGGCATTTTGTCAGTAGTGATACCGAAACAGACCAAGTTATGGTTTTGTAAATAAAGTTTTGTTCTAAAAATGTCCAGCCTTGTTTTAATTTTTAAATTTTATCCATGTTTCTTACATAAAAATATAGAGAAAAATATTTCTTATTGTAGCCTAAAACACAAAGTATATAATATGAGAACATTGCATGCTCACCATGTAAGTACTTTACACATTTAATTCACCTACCATTATGATTTCTTNGTATATAATATGAGAACATTTATTGCATGCTCACCATGTAAGTACTTTACACATTTAATTCACCTACCATTATGATTTCTTTTCTACTGATAAGACAGGTGAGACATAGAGAAGTTAAGAAGCTTGTCTGAGGTCATATAACCAGCCAGAGGTGTGGCCAGATTCAAACTCAGACAGCAGACTGACTCCAGAGCTCCTGTTCTTAATCTTTATTCTGTTCCCTCTGAGCACCTTCAGACATGAATCAGCTATGATTTTATTTAGCTGGGTAACAACTACCTTGTTCTATGCCCTAGGTGAGGGCCTAGTAACTGATCAAGGCTGAAAAAACTCACTGGGTCTTAGGGTAAAACTGACCTGTGGGCATTGCATGATCATTTGCTATATAAAGAGAAAAGATGCTTCAAGAAATGCTGTTACTAGCACTGGAAAACTTTTCCAAAATTCTTTCACCCTGACCATCAGCATTGACAGAAGTTCACCAAAAGAACCAAAGAGATGAGTGTGGAACAATTTGGTGGGGTTTTTTTGTTTGTTTTGTTTAACCAAACCTCTCTTAAAGACTTTCCGGAACAAGGTGGCATAATGGATAAGATAAAAAAGTAAACTGATACTACGTTATATACTACTTTAGTTAATTTGTTTAATTAGAGAAGAAAAGTTTAATGCTGGAGCTGAACATGTGGCAAGTTTAGAATTCAACAGAGCTCATCTGGCTTCCCTTCTGCTCATGCCTTCAAAGGCTATGGGTGACTGAGAGGCTCTTTGAAAAGCAAAGCAAGACAGAGTTTCACTGATTGAAGCAAAACCCAAATGCACTTCCACTCCAGCTGGAGAGTATTTCAAATTACTCAGCTACCTTTTGGCTAACTGGGTTATGGGAGGGCCAGTTCTAAGCCAAAGTTGAATTAATAATGTTTTATATAGAAAAATACATTCATGACACTTTTTAAAAATAAGAGTAAATTACATGCTCTCTGCTAAGACTGAAAAGCCAAATCTCATATGTGGATTTCGCATACACTTTCCAGATCTAACATAATTCCCAGGCCTAGAAAATTTGTTTACGCTTTGGTCCTCTTCTATTAATAATATTTGAATCAATTCAACAAACCTGTATTATGCTCATATGGTGTGCCAAGAATTGCACAATGACAGGCTCACCTATACCCCTGTGGAGTATTCAGTAAGTTTGAGAAAGGGTAGAACCTTATGAATCTACTTAATGAATGGTATGCTTAAATTTCAATGACTCCATAAACAAAAGAATAATCATTCCAAGTAATAGGAGAGAATAGAAGTTAAGAAACCTACAGAGAAAAAACCGCTTGAGCCAGACTTTGAAGCCCATTAGGGGCTTGCTAGCTAGGATGAGAGTTCTGGGCAGAGAGCAATGTAAATGAGCTGGAGTTTAAAAGTATCTGGTTTATTTGGTAAATTATAAGTGGTTCCCTATGCCTTCCAAGAATTGTCAGTTCAACTCAGTTCAGTTGTTCAGTCGTGTCTGACTCTTTGTGGCCCCATAGACTGCAGCCAGGCTCCCCTGTCCATTACCAACTCCCGGAGTTTACTCAAACTCATGTCCATAGAGTCAGCGATGCCATCCAACCATCTCATCCTCTATCATCCCCTTCTTCTACCTTCAATCTTGCCCAGCATCAGGGTCTTTTCCAATATGTCAGTTCTTTGCATCTGGTGGCCAAATTATTTGAGCTTCAGCATCAGTCCTTCCAATGAATATTCAGGACTGATTTTCTTTAGGATGGACTGGTTTGATCTTGCAGTCCAAGGGACTCTTGAGAGTCTTCTCCAACACCACAGTTCAGAAGCATCAGTTCTCTGGCACTCAGCTTTCTTTATGGTCCAACTCTCATATCCATACATGACTACTGGAAAAACCACCTTCCTGGGTCAGGAAGATCCCTGGAGAAGGGCATGGCAACCCACTCTAGTATTCTTGCCTGGAGAATCCCATGGACAGAGGAGCCTGGCAGGCTACAGTCCATAGGGTAACACAGAGTCAGTTCCTAGTATCCTTTTTTTGATGCACTTAACAACTTGACCATGGAAATTATATTTGTTGCCTTTATTCTAAGAACATATATAAATCTTTAAGCCTTGAATTTCCTCTCTTTCTTGAAACATCTGGTCTGCAGTGGGGCACTGCCTTTCTTCCCTCTTCCATCTTGTCATCCTTGGAAGCTTGACTACCCTGTGTTCTCCTATCTTGTCATTCTTGAAGTTCAAGGAAGGGGCAGTGAGTCATCTGCTCACCCACTATGACTTTTTTATTTTTGCTCCTTTATCTTTTTCTCAAGTCAGTTTCTCAAACTCAAAACCAGGTTTGGTGATGCATCTTGGGTGGGGCCTAATGTTAAAGCCATAATGTTTTGAGTAATCCCTAACTCTAGAAACCAGGTCTTTACTGCTAATCTAAGAAGTTTACCTTGCAAAGAACTGTTCATTTGACCTCTGAGTCACATGTGACTGATAAAGAATAGCTTATATTACTTTTCTTTGGTGAAGGGGAAGTGGTCATAATACATAAATCATGATATACAAAACAACTATTATTTACAACAAAAATGGGGAGTGGGAAAACTTAGGAGAGCACATGGATCAAACAGTCTTGCTTCAGTGAAGAATTGCTCGATGAAGGCTTTCTCTATTCTAACATTCATGCTTATAAAAGGAAATAGTTTCTTTTTATGCCTTTTTTTTTTTTTTTAACTTTAAAAGCAGCCTAAACCATAGTTTCTTTCTTGCCTGGTATTGAGTGTATGCCAAATCTACCCTAAACTGCACAGATGGAAAAAATTAGTCTATGTCTGTGGTACCTCTGGGGTTGAATATTTTTAGTACTTAAATCTTAGCTAAAGATTCTTTCTTCCAAGATTCTCTCATAGAATCATTTGATTATCATCCAATGGACAAACTTACTGAGATAAAAATTAATAATATCTGTGTTGTATATCCCTTTATATTTTATTGTGAGCATTCACACAGAGTTTAATTTAATCCTCAGGATAATTGGGAGTTACATTTTAGAAATCAGGAAAGAAAACCTTGGTCTCAACACCCGGAGAGTTAGAAGAATTTAAACTAGAATCTTGATCTGCTCATCTTAGTTTCAGATTCTTTCCTACCTCCCTAACCTGCCTTAAACCTGAGGTCTGTTTTTCCCTCACAAGCTATGAAACTTAGGACAAATTCTCCTTCACTTTTAGCCTAAAACCTAGCTACTTTCATTAGTCCATCCAACAAATATTTATTGAATACCTACTGTGGGCAAAAGAGAAACTGAGAATCCAGAATGAAATCAGGCAAAATCTCTGCTCTCAGGTGGAGCTAACATTTTGTTGAGGAAGAAGAGGAAAGTGAATTAACATTTATTAAAGATTTACTGTACACCAAGCACCGTTCTAAGAGTTTTACACGTAGCAACCCTAAGAGGTAGAGGATCTTCACCATATAGTTCAGGAAACTGAGGTGTAAAGACATTGAAGAACCTGCCCAGTGTCACACAGATAGTAAATGACACCACTCTAAGATTCGGAAAAAGCCAGAATAAGTTAGCTGAATGACTATGTCTCCCTTTTGTTTTTTAATGTGATTGTCTTCCATCTGAGTAAAGTCAAGCTTTCCATCAGGAATCTTCTTTCCCTTGATAGGTTTTTGATTTAAGTTAGATGGTGACAATATCATCTCCCTTTTCCGTAAGGGAGACTTGGTATGCCTGTAAAAGATAAGAATGCTAATCTTACACATTAGAGAGAAAGAAAAAAAAAAAACCTAGGCAAAACTGTTAATTTCCAGCATTTCTAATCTGGAAACAAAGTCTTTTTCATTAATCCAGATTTTTATCTTACAAGCAACAAAATATCGCTAGAGAGTAAATACTTGGTCTCTAAACTTTTTTGTGTCTCAAATATTTCATAATAGAAAAGTGAATTAAATGACCACCTTTTGCAAATTGTTCTGGTCTCACTGTTCCTTACATGCTTGCATTTAAAATCTTTTATATGGAATTTCAGAAGCAGTCTTGCCTCAGATGAGCACTACTGGATCTTCATAACAAGATTAAGTGTTTATTATGAGAGGAGCAAAAACAGGTATCAAATCCATAGTCAAAATTTGCCTTTTGAGACTTGTAGAAGAGTGGAGTGACAAATATTTAAAGATTAATTGGATCTGCCAAATATGGGTGCCTTTGAAGTTTGCCCACCAGAATGCATATCTACACCTCCATTCACACAACCTACTCCCTTTGGAAAGGAGCCCATGGTAAGAGTAGGCATATGGGAATGATTCACTCGGGGAAAACTGTACCCAGAATATCAAAACAGTTTGCTTTCTATCTCTTATCCTTGCCATAATTTTTCCACCCAAAGGAACCACCTGCTATTATGGCTGTGACACCTGAAAAGCTTTCTGGAGATTGCTCATGTGGGGGTGGATTTCCAGGCTGTTCAGTGGTATTTTAAAAAATGTTTTTTGGAGAAAAATATTCTCAGAGACTGGAACACTGCCTTGTCTTATCAAAATTGCTCTGTAGTCTTGTTCATAAATACGTTAAAACATTGAACTACAGATGGGATTCAGTAGAAGACATACTGAGCTAATTTCCTTTGCATGATGTTACCCAGAGAAATCAAGCTGTCAGTATCCTGAAGAACAAGCCTTCAAAGAGAGATGGCGGCCAAGGCCGTGGGGGGGCAGGAAGGACAGGAGAGCTTGCCCTTCCAAAACTTCTTTCCTTCCTCTCAAATTCATCTTTTTAATGAAAATTTATTACATAAGAAACCGAATGTGTTGGACTCAAGATAATTGCACAGTGACAGTCAAATTGGCAAGTACCAGAAAGAAAAAAATCTTGAAATATAAATCTTTCTTGGGACTTCTTCGGTGGGCCAGTGATTAAGACTTCTTCCAGTACCCGGCGTGTGGGTTCAATCTCTGGTCAGTACCTGAGATCCCATATGTCCCATGGCCAAAAAACCAAAACATGAAACAGAAACAATATTGTAACAAATTAAATAAAGACTTTAAAATGGTCCACACAGAAAAATCTTAAAAAGAAAAAAGTCTTTCTTTATACTCCAGCATATATTCATGAAAAGGAATGACAGAAACAGGGTTTTAGACGTACAGAATGTCATACTCTAGGCTAACTAGGGACAATCATTTCTAAATGAGGTCTCTCCTTTATCAAATTTTAGTTCAATTAACAAATATTTATGACCATCCCTTAAGTGCAGGTATTATATTAGATGCTATAATAGGAAACAAAACATTTAAAAAAATTCTTTTTGTGCCTTTCAGCAGTACATAGGCTAAAAAGCTAAAAATTACATTTTGCAGACTCTCTTGCCTCTAGAAATTCAAATATAATTTACTTTTTGCTAGTCATATGCATTTGTACAAGTCTTGAATTCAGAACTAACTTAAGTGGGGAAAAGGCAATGACAGCACATTAATGATTCATTTTGCTAATGTAAAATGACTGTGATTTAGCTCTGCAGCCAGCAGATCTTGTAGCAATGTCCCGAGGCCCAGATCATGGCTAAAGTGGTGTGTTTCTGGAATTAGAAAGTGGTTGATGACTTCCTGACTCTTAGATTACGGCAGAAGTAGCATTTCCCCTGGCAGGCCAGTTCTGCAGTATTATTCTGGGAGTCGTTCCTAGAGGCCTAGCCTAGAGCATACCCCTACAGCCCCTCAAAGGTTTTATAAGTCTTAACTTCACTGACAGTTCAGTTATTTTTGCTGTGTAATGAATGCCCCCCAAACATAAGTTGGTAGGGCACTTCTACTATTTCACTTGGGTTCACATGTGTGGTTGTATGTAGCTGTCAGCTCTGCTGGGCTGGAAGGTCCTAGATGGCCTCCTTTATATGTCTGGGGTTTCGGTAGGGATGCTGAAAAGTCTGAGCCCTCTCTCTTTGTGTGCGTTTCCATCTTTCAGTTGTTTAGCTTAAGCTGCTTTATGTGAAAGCTGTCTTTCAAGATGGTAAAAATGGAAGCTGCAAAAAATCTTATGGTTAGGTCTGGGAGTCATACAACATCACTGCTGCCTCATTCTATTGGCCAGAGTTTATCAGAGGGGTAAGCCCGATTTAAGGGAAAGGAAATATAGACTCCATTTCCTTTCGGGAGTTGTGACAAAGTTGCACTGCAAAAAGGCGTATAGGATGGGAAGGATTTCTATAGCGTGAATCTACCACAATCACGTTAAATCCCTTTCTGCTTCAGGTAACTAGACTGGCTTCTGTTATCTGCAACAGAACTCTGATTGATACAGGAAACTGATAGAGCAGAGAGACCAAAAGGAGGCTGCTGTAGCAACCCATGGAACAGAGGAAGATCTGGAGCATATTTAAAAGAGCTCACAGGATTGGAAGTGAGTGTGAGAGAAAGTGAGGAAGATTGAAGGACAGAATCAAGAATTTGTGATCTCAGTTACTGAGATGAGAAAGAACAAATTCAGAGAGAAAATTAGAGTTTGGTTTTTAATATGACTGTTAGACACCAATCAGGCAGTTAGCTATTGGATTCTGGTGTTTGAGGGAAGAGGTGTGGGCCACAGATACAAATTTGAGAACTATTTGCCTATAAAAACTTTTAAAGGCATGAGGCTTGATGCAATTGAGGGAGTAGTAAGCGTAGACAGAGAAGAGATCGAGCCTTGGAACAGCAATGTTGAGACAAAGGGGAGGTGAGTAGAATCCATGTTTAGTGCATATCGGAGTCCCTGGAGACACTTGTAGACTCCAGGGCCCACTGCCGTTGATTCTGATTCAGAACACGTAAGGCGGTCTGGCGGTCTATGTTGCTGACAAGTTTTTTAGGTCATTCTGAAGTGGGTAATTTGTGAGGACCCTTTGAAAAACACTGAAATAGACTACCATCGATCTAAGAACCCACTTTGCTGCTGCTGCTGCTGCTAAGTCATTAGTCACTTCAGTAGTGTCCGACTCCGTGCGACCCCATAGACAGCAGCCCACCAGGCTCCCCCGTCCCTGGGGTTCTCCAGGCAAGAACACTGGAGTGGGTTGGCATTTCCTTCTCCGATGCATGAAAGTGCAAAGTGAAAGTGAAGTTGCTCAGTCGTGTCTGACTGTTCGTGACCCCATGGACTGCAGCCCATCAGGCTCCTCCGTCCATGGAATTTGCCAGGCAAGAGTACTGGAGTGGGATGCCATCGCCTTCTCCAAAGAAACCATTTTATAGGTCCTTAAAATTAAAAAATACTTCTTTCTCCCTCCCCACTTTCTCTTAAGGATCCTACAGGAAAGACGGAGATGCTGAGAGGGAAAGTTGGGCTTTCTCTTTTTTCTAGTTGTCTTTTACAGGGTGGTTGAAAGTGAACTGAACTCCTGCTAGGAAAAGGAGAGGATATAGGCCTAAAAACAGTGTCTGCCCTTCAAGAGAAGTATATTCTCCTTTAAATATTTAATTCAATGCCCAATGATAACCCTTGACGAAGCAAAACCAAAAGCAAAGTCAATATTTATTAGTCCCCTAATTATAAGTAGCAAACACTCCTTCTGTATCTTGGGGAGAGATGAGCAGTCATATTCTTCCCCATGTTTCATTAAAGGCTTAGAGAAGATTAAATGAAAAGCAAATGCTTAGCAGCCTGTTAGAGCTTTTACTCTTCTCTCTGCCAAAATTAATGCTAATCAGGCCTCTGTAAAGGGAAAATGCCCATCACTGTTTATACTATCATCGATACAAGACTGAATTCTTACTGACAGTGAACCTGTGTTTCTCAAATATGAAAATGTGTGAATGTATTTCCACTTGGACCTCATCCGGGACTGTAAATCAAATGTTGTTGCTGGTGAATTTAAACGGACATATTCTCCCTTTCGCAGTTCAGTGGTTATAAGAGGCCCCGAAGCTCCAGGAGCCATGTGCTAGGATAATGATTGCATTGATTAAATGCCAATTACTCCTGGACACTTTTCAAAGGCTTCTGCTGTGGAGCTGAAACTGGGCTCTCTGTCTCATGTTAGATCAGATCTCCATAATCCTAGGTGATAGCTGGTTTGGGATCTCTGGCTATTACCTGTGTCATGCACTCTAATAAACAGTATGCTTACTATTATAACAAGTCTCCACACCCACCACGAAGCATTACTCAGACTCTGTCCCCCCAGCCCCACCCCCCTCACATGAAACTGAGCCTCTGACCCATAGGTGATTAAGTCACTCTGGTGAATCATCCTCAGTGGTATGGGGGCAGCCCTCCAGCCAGAGCTAGACCTTCACCACAACCAAGTACCTGTCTGGAGGGATGATGGATCCTATCAGCCCAGCCAGAGGTCAGATTACCTGTCTCTCTGTTCCACGTGGTTTATCAATCTTCTGGCAGGCATCTAGCCAACAGTTATTTCTCCTAATTAGCACGTGTTTCCATTAGCAAATACTTAAAAAGGGTCCCTGATGGACAGGGAAGCCTGGAGTGCTGCAGTCCATGGGGTCGCGAAGGGTCGGACCCAACTGAGCTACAGAACTGAACTGAGAAAGGGTCTACGTTTGCATATTGTCCTTAAGGAAATTCTTTCCAAAAAGTTCTGGATTTAATCACCATCAAAGGCTGATTTTGCCACCATCTTTGAAATATCCACCAGACTATGAGAGAAATGGAAGAAATGAAGGCTGAGCTAAGACAGTGGCTAAATCATCAACTTGCTATGTGACTTTAGATATCTTATTTCAAAACAAGGGGATTGAGCAATTTGTTAAAATTCCAAGATCCTTTCCAACTCTAGCATTCTATGGGTTAATTTCATTTTTTTAAAGCAAAATTATTTTTATTTAGCATTTACTTTTTAAAATTCTAAACTAAGTTGACTAGTCAATTTTAATATTTTAGTGCTTTCTTGATCACAGATTATTATATGCTATCCTGCCTGTCTCACAGGTCTATGTTAAAATTTAAATGACATCATGACTGAAAAGACATTTTTTAAACTATTAGAGATATTATGACATGAGTTAGTATTACATTATGTGTTATTACATGTTATTATTCTACGGATTAATTTTGTTTTTTCAGAGAGATTCCTATTCACTTGCCAGAGGCAATTGTGCTTGTTTGCTTGGGCTGCTGTGACAAAGTACCACAACTGGGTGGCTTAAACAACATACATTTATTATCTCACAGTTTTGGAGGCTAGAAGTCTGAAATCAAGGTTTTGGGAGGGTTGGTTGCTGCTGAGGGCTGTGAGAAGGGTTTGTTTCGGGCCTCTCCCCTTGGCTTGTCTTCATCTTCATGATGTTCCTCCTTGACGTATGTCGGTCTCCACATTTTCACTTTTTATAAGGACACCAATCATACTGGGTTAGGGCCCACACTAATGGCCTCATTTTAACTTTATGACTCTGTGAAGGCCCTTTCTCCAAATAAGGTTATATTCTGAGATATTGGGGGTTAGGACTTTAACATAGAAATATTTGGGGAACACAATTCAATTCATAACAGCAATTAAATATCAACCATTGGTAAGAGATAAAGAATAACTATTTGATTGATTTTAAGGCTGATGACCAACAAGGGCAAAATCAGCCAGCAAATACGTATAGATTGTTAAGTTTATTTTTTATACTGTAATTATGTAAACCTACACCAATACTAATCTTTATCTCCACATATGGATTTTGCTTAAGAATCTGCTCTGAATCCCTTTGCACCTGAGAGTCTTAGCTTTGCTGTACTTTATAATGTTTTCATCTGTTTTCATGATTGAATGATAAACTTTCTGAAAAAGTTCTATGACTATTTAACCAATTATTTCTCAAAGAAGCCTCCTGGGAGTTAACAAGTAGGCAAGCCATTATTCAATTAAATGACTCTGTTGAGGTTTGACTGAGTTTCACACTCAGAGGATATAATTATGAGTGGAATATGCTTTTCCATGCCTATATGTGAAGTGAAGCGAAGTCACTCAGTTGTGTCCAACTCTTTGCGAACCCATGGGCTATAGCCTACCAGGCTCCTCTGTCCATGGGATTTTCCAGGCAATAGTCCTAGAGTGGATTGCCATTTCCTTCTCCAAGGGATCTTCCCAACCCAGGGATCGAACTCGGGTCTCCCGCATTGTAGACAGACTCTTTACCATCTGAGCCACCAGGGAAGTCGACTCCTGATCATATAATGCATGTAATGCTATTTCTATATAAAGAAGAGAAAAAAGGGATGCATTCGCTCCTGCTGACTCGTGGCTGTACATTGGCTTTAGTGGAAATAAAGGAAAGAGCTCACTTGATATGAACAAGGACAGAATGGGGTGGAACAAAGTATTGTTTTCAGAGCCTCTCCAGCAAGGAAATCCACTAGGTGGAGCAAAGGACCAGGAATTAGCTGACCAGGAGCACTCACAGGCGTGTTTGTCGCTGCAAAGGACCAGGAATTAGCTGACCAGGAGCACTCACAGGCATGTTTGCCGCTATTCGTTTTCCTCTACAAAGCTCAAACAAAGGCTGCGGGAAATTTGAGTTTCTGAAACTTCTTCTAATCAAATGCTCCTTGCTCATTAAGATGGATAGTTGTCCAAAGAGGAAAGAAACTCAGCTTTGCTGAGCTGGATGTGATTACTGAGCACACAGGAGGCACACCCATCTTGGACTCTTTCCCCATGGCTTGGCTCGCTTTACACATTTCCTTTCTGCTTTCATTGGGGGCAGATGGAATTTGGGGCAGACCTCTTACCCAGGCTCCTGTAGTCCAAAGATTCTGTGCTTAGATCATATATCTTCTTCCTGCCTGCAGTAACCCTCCTAACGTTTTGGTATCAAACTGGTTTCTATTTAAATATCTTCTCTTTGATTCCAGGCCTTTGGATTAACACTTCCTTCCTTAGATTCCAATCTTATCTTTTTTTCTGCATTGATGGTTTGTTGGTTAGCTGAGCAGGGGCCAAGAACTTGACTGATACTTATTTGAGAATGTTTAAGGTATAAATGGAGACTGTCCTCAGCTTGCCATCAGAGTTTTGTCCCTTTTGGAAAGCAATGTCTTTGCATTCAAATCACAGGGGTTAAATGTGTCTCAGTCCACATCTACTATCAATGGAAGACATTTTTTTTTTTTATACTAAAATCATCATTCCAGAACTACACAGGTCCAAACACTTGCAGGGGAAATGAAGAAGGAGGTAAATTCCAAATCCAAAATTACTCTGTTTTCCGTGTCTATGACTCTGTGGCAGGAGAGTTTATTGAAATATGAATTTCTCCATCTTCTTCCTGTATTTTCTCTTCTCCTTTGATCTAAGCAAGATAGAAAGGCTCTCAGTAATTACTCACCTTAGAGATTTTTTACAGAATGATCTTCCTGTACTGAGATAAAACCTGAGTTCACTGAAGAGAGTATTCAGCATGCCTTTGAAGGTAGCAGGAGGAAGGAAGGAGAAAATCTCCCAAGAATACAGAGAAGCTCAAAATGTAGAGGTGAGAGTGGGTAAGACTACAAGCTGTGGCTGGAGAGTCTTGCACTGGGTCAGTGGACATCTCTGAGGTGACCAGGGTTGGCTGACAACTGGCAGGGTCTCTACCATGCAAGAAAGGCCCCAGGACCTTGCACAATCCTTGCACAATTATTGGAGCCCCAATAATGACTAAGACAATATTTTCTGCCAAGAAAGCTAGATGGGGACTTGGAATCAGATCTAAGTTGATTCAAAGAAAACATAAACGTACTTGCACCTCTGAGTTTGTTTCCTAAGTTTCATATCGGCTACACTATAATGAAGAGTTTGTCATGGAGGTCTGAAATCTCACAGGAGCTATGACCAATCTAGACAGCTTACTAAAAAGCAGAGACATTACTTTGTCAACAAAGTTCTGTCTAGTCAAAGCTTTCATTTTTCCAGTAGTCATGTATGGATGTGAGTGTTGGATTATAAAGAAAGCTGAGCACCAAAGAATTGATAGTTTTGAACTGTGGTGTTGGAGAAGACTCTTGAGAGTCCCTAGGACTGCAAGGATATCCAACCAGTCAATCCTTAAGGAAATCAGTCCTGAGTATTCATTGGAAGGACTGATGCTGAAGCTGAAACTCCAATACTTTGGCCACCTGATGGAAAGAATTGACTCATTTGAAAAGATCCTGATTCTGGGAAAGATTAAAAGCAGGATGGGAAGGGGACAACAGAGGATGAGGTGATTGGGTGGCATCACTGCCTCGATGGACATGAGTTTGAGCAAGCTCTGGAAGTTGGTGATGGACAGAGAAGCATGGCGTGCTGCAGTCCATGGGGTTGCAAAGAGTCGGATGTGACTGAGTAACTGAACTGAAGTATAACTTAGCAGCAAGACTCTGGTCTTAGAGCAAAGTGTCTGGGCTCAAATCTCAGCTCTGTCACCAACTAGGTGTGAATTCTTGGGCAAGTTATTCAGTCTCTCTCTACCGCAATTTTTCCCCTGTGAAATGGAGATAATAATAGTACCCATGCTACAAGGTCCTTGTTGAATTAAATTTAAAAGTACGTGCAAAGGGTTTAGAAAATCAGTGCCTGACATACAACAAAATTCAATCCATGTAAGTTATTATTCCTATAGAATTTTTGTGTCACTATTGTGAGTGTTGAAATTTAATTAGTTTTTGAAGTATACATAAAAATGGTACACAAACCTAAATGTTAAAAAAAGTATACAATGAAAGATAAGGGTGTAAAAGAAAAACTGGTTTCTAGTTTCTCTCTCCAGATGCCACCTGTGCCACTCATTTCTGAATATTAAACAAATGGGATTACCTACATATGCTTCTGTACATTTTCTCCCTATAGCAGTACACCATGAAGATAATTCTTTAGTGGTATCTTATATGGATGTTCAGTTCAGTTCAGTCACTCAGTCGTGTCCAACTCTTTGCAACCCCATGAATCGCAGCACGCCAGGCCTCCCTGTCCATCACCAACTCCCGGAGTTCACTCAAACTCACGTCCATCAAGTCCGTGATGCCATCCAGCCATCTCATCCTCTGTCATCCCCTTCTCCTCCTGCCCCCAATCCCTCCCAGCATCAGAGTCTTTCCCGATGAGTAAACTCTTCACATGAGGTGGCCAAAGTACTGGAGTTTCAGCTTTAGCATCAGTCCTTCCAAAGAAATCCCAGGGCTGATCTCCTTCAGAATGGACTGGTTGGATCTCCTTGCAGTCCAAGGGACGTTCAAGAGTCTTCTCCAACACCACAGTTCCAAAGCATTGATTTTTCGGCGCTCAGCTTTCTTCACAGTCCAACTCTCACATCTAGCTTATCAAATTATTTACCCAGTCTTCCTCATGGGCCTCTAAGTTTCTTTCTTTCTTTCCTGTTACAAATAATTCTGTAATAATTATCTTTATACTTACATCTTTGAGCACAGGTCTGGAAGACTGTTGTCGTTTAATTGCTAAATCGTGTCTGACTCTCTTGTGACCCCATGGACTGTAGCTCACCAGACTCCTCTGTCCATGGGATTTCCCAGTCAACTGGACTAGGTTGCCATTCCCTTCTCCCTTCCCTCTCCATTCACATTAGGGATCAACTCACATCTCCTGCATTGGCAGGCAGACTCTTTATCGTTGAGCCACCAGGGAAGCCCACGTCTGGAAGATCTGTGGGATAAATTCCTGGAAGTAGAATTACTGTATCCAAGTAATTACTAATCTTTGTGCACTACGAAATTTGATAAATACTGTAAATTGTCTTCCACTAGGCAGATTAAACTCTTAATACCTTTACATGTAAATGCAAACAGAGGAAGTTATTTTAAGTTAGCCAATCTGCTAAGCATCCTCTTTTAATTTTTATTTGTATTTATCTTAAGAGTGAGACTGAGCTTACTTCTTCATATTTCAAAAATCTCATTTTTTTCCATTTTGACAAATGATCTAAGATGAACTTTTGGAAGTATACATGATACATTTTCTGGTTTTATGAATATCCTTCTAGTCTCATCACTAGGAAAAAATATTTCTGCCATCACAAGCTGTCTGGCAGCTCCATTATAGGATTTAGTCTGAATTCTTTGTGGTTGTACCTCAATTCCACTATATTGCAGCTAACAGGGAAGACTCTCATTTCCTTTCCCTTACTTGGTAGTGGAAAGCACCCAGGGATCAAAGGATGGAAGTGATAAGATGCTTCCTTAGATGCATTTCCAGAGGCTGTCACCTGCTCAGAGAATTGGAGGATCCAAGAGCAAAAGAACTTGAAAGAATCTTTTACATCTAAGACACCCCAGTGAAAGCATTCAGAAGTGAGGGAAGAAGAAATATCAAATCTTACAAAATGTCTGAAAAATTTTAAAATTATTCTCTTGTGCTATTACACTCTCTACAGCTTTTCTGTACAAGTATCTGGTGAAATGAGAATGAATCAATCACGTGTCAGCCATTTATCAAAAGAACCTCGGGGAGACCATGAGCTCTGTTGTCTCGGCTGTTATCTGGAAAGGAAGAGGCCCCAGGAGAGCTGCACAGTCAGAGCTCACAATAAGCCCAGGAAGAAAGGGAAAAAATCAGCAGAAGGAGCTGCTCTGTCTGACACACACTATTTCTTTTCCAGGAAGGAAACATCGCTAACTAGGAAGTCAAATCCAAATTTAGGATTTAATTAATCTCTCATTTGAAAAGCACAATTGAGATAATCGGTGTCCACTCTAAGTCACCCTAAGTATTAGCACACTTACGTGTGTAAATTACTCAGGTGAATTGCTCTTCCAACCATAAAATGGCAGACCACACATTTCAGGGATCCTCTAATTCATCATTTTATAGATGCAGGCATCTAAGATAAGAGTTATCAAGTGACTTGTCCATGGCTACTCCGTGGAGAGTGGGTATCGTTGCTAAAATGCGAAAGGAGGGTACCCACCACAGTTTAGTACAGGGCTCTTTCTGTCAGTAATACCAGGCCTGTGTCTATTCAAGGTTCTTATTTCAAATATGTATTTAACAAACAAATCTGTATTAGTCTGCCCAGGCTACTATAACAAATTAATAGGGATTGGGTTGTTGAACAACAGACATTTCTTTGTCACAGTTCTGGAGACTTGACGTCCAAACTCCAGGTGCTGGTGGATTTGGTTCCTGGTGAGGGCACTCTTCTTGGCTTGCAGATGGCCACCGTCTTGCTGTGTCCTTACGTGGCAGAGAGCGAACACTGGTCTCTTCCTCTTCTCCTAACAGCACTGATCCCTTCATGAAAGACCCGCTTCCATGACCTCATCTAGTTCTAATTACCTCCCAGAGGCTCTGCCTCCAAATATCATTGCACTGGGGGTTAGGGCTTCAACACGGACTTGGGGGAGAGGAAGGGAGGGGGAGGACACAGTCCAGTCCATAGAGACTTATATGTACGTGCCGCTGTTGCCTGCCCCTTCCCACCAGGAAACAGACTCCGTGAAGGCAGGACTCATTCTGTTTCTTTGACATTAGTATTCCCAACATAAAACAGTGTCACATATTAAGCCACAACTATATTCAATAAATACTTGTTTATTTGTAACGGATGTATTGAGTGCTTACTATGTGTCAAGCACAGTTCTAAGTATATTACATCAACACACAGAATCCTTATATAACCTTATAAAATGGATCCTATTATTCCCTCAATTGATATGTGAGGAAACAAGTACCAGGAAGATAAGTAGTTAGCCTGGTTTCACAAGCTTGGAAACAAGGCAGTCTGGCTCCTTAGCCCATTTTCTCATCCGTTATACTATGAACAGAGTATAATTTCCCCCAAAGCTACTGGGATGACTACGGAGTTGAAAATATGCATGGGTTTTAAGTACGATATTGATTAAGGTGTTAACATTTCATCATAATATTCTATAGTTTCTAGAAGCGCTTCTGATAATAACACCTCAAATTCTCCAATCCAAGCACTATTGTTCTGGTGCGGGCAGTGTTTCCATTGCAGCATTGGCGTCCAGGCTTGTATTATAGACGTGTTATCGACTGATCTTGTGCTCAAGGTAGTCAGGGACAGGGGTTCCCCTCTACTCAGATTCTTCAACTAATTTTCCATTCTCAGGGAATTGCCATTGCTGCAAAAAGTGATAATGAGGTTGTTTATGGAAAATGAACTGGGGGGTCGTGACTGGGGCTCAGGAGAGAAGCCCTTCAGAGTCCTAAGCCATGAGAGCAACAGGAGGGCATGCCACAGCTTACTGTAAGATAGTGTCTTCTTGCTGAGAAGGCCGGACATTCTAGGCAAACAACATAAGTTCCATGTTTATTACAGGCTAGGCATTTTCATATTTAGTGCTAAGTCATTCCTATTCAGCCTCAAGATGTGGATATAAACAAGGAGCAAATGCCTCAAAGCTAATACGAGGAGGATCTAGGATTTGAAAGCAGGCCTGTGTGACTTCAGAGATTCGCTGTGGCTACTGCTGTATTCTGTCTTCTTTCCAGGGAGAGCTCCATCCTCTAAAACAGCGAGATGGCCACCCCCAACATCCAGTCACTCTTTAAGGTAAGTATTTGTAGTCCTTAGGAACTGAAAGTGTTTTGCCCAAGCAGGAAGCATACTGTACCATCATCACACCAGCACCTAAATGAAAAGTAAAATTCCCCAATGAACCAGAGTCATATTTCTAACCAACCTCCAATTCTTTTCTGTGGCAGCTGCAGAGGCTCTTCTTTTCCCTGCCTGCATCTGTCTCTGTTTCTCTCCTTGAATAGTTATTTGAGATTTATTTTCACTTGAAATATATTAGTGATCAAAGTATACTTTCCGTTTCCTCTCTTTTTAAAACAGCTTTGAGATAACTTTACGTATCATAAAGTTCACCCATTTAAAGTACACAATTCACTAGATTTTAGTGTATTTCTAGAGCTATGCAACTGTCACCAGAATCTAATTTTAGAACATTTTCATCACCCCCAAAAGAAACCTTGTATTCTTTAGAAGCCACTCCACAATCACCACCTCCCCAGCCTTAGACAACCACTAATCTATTTTCTGTCTCTTGATTTGCCTATTCTGTACATTTCCTATAAATGGTATCATACATTCGTGACTGCCTTCTTTCACTTACTTAGCATGAGCCTTTGGAGATTCATCTGTGTTACAGCACACAGCAGCACTGCATTTCTTTTTTCTTACGTGCAATATTTCTTAAAAAAAAAACAAACAAACAAACCCTTTTTCATGCATAAATTTGTTCTGAATTTAGATTGACCTCTTCAGGGAGCCCAACCCTGAAGAGAACCTGTTTCCTGGAGAACCAACAAGGGCACCATCAGGACAGGAATCCTATTCAAGGAGAGACAGATTCCAGCTTCATTTCCAGGCCATGGTCCACAGAAATCTCGGAATTCCTTGGAAGGACAAGGATGGCAGCAAAGGATGGCATTTGGGTCTTTAGTAGCCCAGGCTGATGACACTGTCTTCTCATTCTGCTTGTTTTGGTTCTCCTGCTGAGTTTAGATTTTTATTATTTATTTATTTATTTTTAAAATTAAAATGTGCTAAGCCTTGGAATATGGAATGAAGCAGGGCAAAGACTAATAGAGTTTTGCCAAGAAAACGCACTGGTCATAGCAAACACCCTCTTCCAACAACATAAGAGAAGAGACTCTACACATGGATATCACCAGATGGTCAATACCAAAATCAGATTGATTATATTCTTTACAGCCTAGGATGGAGAAGCTCTATACAGTCAACAAAAACAAGATCAGGAGCTGACTGTGGCTCACATCATGAACCCCTTATTGCCAAACTCAGACTTAAATTGAAGAAGGTAGGGAAAACCACTAGACCATTCAGGTATGACCTACATCATTATGATTATACAGTGGAAGTGAGAAATAGATTTAAGGGCCTAGATCTGATAGAAAGAGTGCCTGATGAACTATGGATGGAGGTTCATGACATTATACAGGAGACAGGGATCAAGACCATCCCCATGGAAAAGAAATGCAAAAAAGCAAAATGGCTGTCTGGGGAGGGCTTACAAATAGCTGTGAAAAGAAGAGAAGCAAAAAGCAAAGGAGAAAGATATAAGCATCTGAATGCAGAGTTCCAAAGAATAGCAAGAAGAGATAAGAAAGCCTTCCTTAGCGATCAATGCAAAGAAATAGAGGAAAACAACAGAATGGGAAAGACTAGAGATGTCTTCAAGAAAATTAGAGATACCAAGGGAACATTTCATGCAAAGATGGGCTCGATAAAGGACAGAAATGGTATGGACCTAACAGAAGCAGAAGATATTAAGAAGAGGTGGCAAGAATACACAGGAGAACTGTACAAAAAAGATCTTCATGACCCAGATAATCATGATGGTGTGATCACTCACCTAGAGACAGACATCTTGGAATGTGAAGTCAAGTGGGCCTTAGGAAGCATATCTACAAACAAAGCTATTGGAGGTGATAGAATTCCAGTTGACCTATTTCAAATCCTGAAAGATGATGCTGTGAAAGTGCTGCACTCAATATGCCAGCAAGTTTGGAAAACTGAGGAGTGGCCACAGGACTGGAAAAGGTCCGTTTTCATTCCAATCCCAAAGAAAGGCAATGCCAAAGAATGCTCAAACTACTGCACAATTGCACTCATCTCACATGCTAGTAAAGTAATGCTCAAAATTCTCCAAGCCAGGCTTCAGCAATACGTGAACCATGAACTCCCTGATGTTCAAGCTGGTTTTAGAAAAGGCAGAGGAACCAGAGATCAAATTGCCAACATCCGCTGGATCATGGAAAAAGCAAGAGAGTTCCAGAAAAACATCTATTTCTGCTTTATTGACTATGCCAAAGCCTTTGACTGTGTGGATCACAATAAACTGTGGAAAATTCTGAAAGAGATGGGAATACCAGACCACCTGACCTGCCTCTTGAGAAATCTGTATGCAGGTCAGGAAGCAACAGTTAGAACTGGACATGGAACAACAGACTGGTTCCAAATAGGAAAAGGAGTATGTCAAGGCTGTATATTGTCACCCTACTTATTTAACTTCTATGCAGAGTACATCATGAGAAACGCTGGGCTGGAAGAAGCACAAGCTGGAATCAAGATTGCCAGGAGAAATATCAGTAACCTCAGATATGCAGATGACACCACCCTTATGGCAGAAAGTGAAGAGGAACTCAAAAGCCTCTTGATGAAAGTGAAAGAGGAGAGTGAAAAAGTTGGCTTTAAGCTCAACATTCAGAAAACAAAGATCATGGCATTTGGTCCCATCACTTCATGCCAAATAGATGGGGAAACAGCGGAAACAGTGGCTGACTTTGTTTTTTGGGGCTCCAAAATCACTGCATTTGGTGACTGCAGCCATGAAATTAAAAGATGCTTACTCCTTGGAAGGAAGTTATTACCAACCTAGATAGCATATTGAAAAGCAGAGACATTACTTTGCTAACAAAGGTCCGTCTAGTCAAGGCTACGGTTTTTCCAATAGTCATGTATGGATGTGAGAGTTGGAATGTGAAGAGGGCTGAGTGCCGAAGAACTGATGCTTTTGAACTGTGGTGTTGGAAAAGACTCTTGAGAGTCCCTTGGATTGTAAGGAAATCCAACCAGTCCATTCTGAAGGAGATCAGCCCAGGGATTTCTTTGGAAGGACTGATGCTAAAGCTAAAACTCCAGTACTTTGGCCACCTCATGCGAAGAGTTGACTCACTGGAAAAGACTCTGGTGCTGGGAGGGACTGGGGGCAGGAGGAGAAGGGGATGACAGAGGATGAGATGGCTGGATGGCATCACGGACTCGACGGACGTGAGCCTGAGTGAACTCTGGGAGTTGGTGATGGACAGGGAGGCCTGGCGTGCTGTGATTCATGGGGTCACAAAGAGTTGGACATGACTGAGCAACTGAACTGAACTGAAACATAGTTTATTTTTAAAGTAATTTAAAATAAAGTGTAAACATACATTAAAGAAATTGTGACAATTCGGATAATAGTTTAGATTTTTAGATGGAAGGTTTTTATAAAAGCTGCTTCTCTCTCTCCTTTGAAAACCATCTGAAGCTCCAGAAGCTTCTTGCTATGAAAGCTTGATTCTGCTGCCACCTGCTGTCCTTAAAGCCAGAAACAACTATGGAAACGATGAGGCCTTTTTTTCATCTAAATTTGCTGAGCTTGTTATATGTTTAGGCTTTTTTTTGGTTTTCAGAATTTTTATATTTTAAAAAATTTACTTATTTTTTAATTGAGGGATAATTGCTTCACCAAATTTTGTTGTTTTCTGTCAAACCTCAACATCAGCCATAGGTATACACACATCCCCTCCCTCTTAAACCTCCCTCCCATGTCCCTCCCCATCCCACCGTCTAGGTTGATACAGAGCCCCTGTTTGAGTTTCCTGAGCCATACAGCAAATTCCCGTTGGCTCTCTATTTTACATATGGTCATGTAAGTTTCCCTGTTACTCTCTCCATACAGTTCACCCTCTCCCACCTCCCCTCCCCACCCACAGTGTCCATAAGTCTATCTTCTTCTATGTCTGTTTCTCCATTGCTGTCCTGCAAATAAATTCATTGGTACCATCTTTCTAGGTTCCATCTATATGTGTTAGTATACAATAATTATCTTTTTTATTTCTGACTTACTTCACTCTATATAATAGGCTCTAGGTTGATCCATCTCACCTGAACTGACTCAAATGCATTCTTATTATGGCTGAGTAATATTGCATTGCGTATATGTACCACAACTTCTTTATCCATCATCTGTCAACAGACATGTAGGTTGCTTCCGTGTTCTAGCTATTGTAAATAGTGCTACAATGAACAATAGGGTACATGTGTCTTTTTCAATTTTGGTTTCCTCAGGGTAAGGAGTGAGATTGCTGGGTCATATGGTGGTTTTATTCCTAGTCTTATACAAAATCTCCATGCTGTCTTCCAGAGTGGCTGTATCAATTTACATTCCCACCAACAGTGCAAGAGAGTTCCCTTTTCTCACACCCTCTCCAGCATTTAATGTTTGTAGACTTTCTGATGTTGGCCATTCTGACTGGTGTGAGGTGATATCTCACTGTAGTTTTGATTTGCGTTTCTCTAGTAATGAGTGCAGAGAAGGCAATGGCACCCCACTCCAGTACTCTTGCCTGGAGAATCCCATGGATGGAGGAGCCTGGTAGGCTGCAGTCCATGGGGGTTGCTAAGAGTCAGACATGACTAAGCGACTTCACTTTCACTTTCATGCATTGGAGAAGGAAATGGCAACCCACTCCAGTGTTCTTGCCTGGAGAATCCCAGGGACAGAGGGGCCTGTTGGGCTGCCGTCTATGGGATGGCACAGAGTCGGACATGACTGATGCGACTTAGCAGCAGCAGCAGTAATGAGTGATGTTGAGCATCTTTTCATGTGTTTGTTAGCCATCTGTATGTCTTCTTTGGAGAAATGTCTGTTTAAGTCTTTTCCCCACTTTTTGATTGGGTTGTTTGCTTTTCTGCTATTGAGTTGTATGAGCTGCTTATATATTTTGAAATTAATCCTCTGTCAGTTGTTTCCTTTGCTATTATTTTCTCCCATTCTGAGGGTTGTCTTTTCACCTTGTTTCCTTTGCTGTGGAAAAGCTTTTAAGTTTAATCAGGTCCCACTTGTTTATTTTTATTTCTATTACTCCAGTAAGTGGGTCATAGAGGATCTTGCTTTGATTTATATCATTGAGTGTTCTATGTTTTCTTCTAAGAGATTTATAGTTTCTGGTCTTACATTTAGGTCTTTAATCCATTTTGAGTTTATCTTTGTGTATGGTGTTAGAAAGTGTTCTAATTTCATTCTTTTACATGTAGCTGTTGAGTTCTCCCATCACCATTTATTGAAGAGGTTCTTTGTCCCATTGTATATTCTTGCCTCTTTGTCAAAAATAAGGTACCCATAGGTGCGTGGGTTTATTTCTGGGCTTTCTATCTTGTTCCACTGGTCTACATTTCTGTTTTTGTGCCAGTACCATACTGTCTTGATGACTATAGCTTTGTAGTATAAGCTGAAGTCAGAAAGGTTGATTCCTCCAGCTCCATTTTTCTTTCTCAAGACAGCTTTGGCTATTAGGGATCTTTTGTGTTTTCATAAGAAATATAAAATTTTTGGTTCTAGTTCTGTGAAAAATGCTTTTGGTAGTTTGATACAGATTGCACTGAATCTGTAGATTGCATTTGGCAGTATAGTCATTTTCANTGTTTTTGTGCCAGTACCATACTGTCTTGATGACTATAGCTTTGTAGTATAAGGTGAAGTCAGAAAGGTTGATTCCTCCAGCTCCATTTTTCTTTCTCAAGACAGCTTTGGCTATTAGGGATCTTTTGTGTTTTCATAAGAAATATAAAATTTTTGGTTCTAGTTCTGTAAAAAATGCTTTTGGTAGTTTGATACAGATTGCACTGAATCTGTAGATTGCATTTGGCAGTATAGTCATTTTCATAATAATGATTCTTCCCACCCAGGAACATGGAATATCTCTCCATCTATTTATGTTATCTTTGATTTTTTTCATCAGTGTCTTATAATTTTCTGTATGCAATTCTCTGGTCTCCTTAGGTAGGTTTATTCCTAGATATTTAATTCTTTTTGTTGCAATGGTGAATGGAATTGATTCCTTAATTTCTCTTTTTGATTTTTCATTGTTAGTATATAGGAATACAAGAGATTTCTGTGTATTGATTTTATATCCTGCAACTTTGCTAAATTCACTGATTAGTTCTAGTAATTTTCTGATAGTATCTTTAGGGTTTTCTATGTATAGTATCATGTCATCTGCAAACAGTGAGAGCTTTACTTCTTTTCCAATCTGGATTCCTTTTATTTCTTTTTCTTTTCTGATTGCCATAACTAGGACTTCCAAAAATATGTTGAATAATAGTGGTGAGAGTGGACACCCTTGTCTTGTTCCTGATCTTAGAGGGAATGCTTTCAGTTTTTCACCATTGAGAACAGTGTTTGCTGTAGGCTTATCATATACAGTCATCAGTATGTTGAGGTAGACTCCTTCTATGCCCATTTTTTGAAGAGTTTTAATCATAAATGGGTGCCAAATTTTGTCAAAGGCTTTTTCAGCATCTATTGAGATTATCATATGGTTTTATCTTTCAATTTCTTAATATGGTATTACATTGATTGATCACAGTTTGTTAATATGGTATTACATTGATTGATCAATCAAGTATCACATTTATTGATTTGCATATATTGAAGAATCTTTGCATCCCTGGAATAAACTCAACTTGATCATGGTGTGTGAGCTTTTTGATGTGCTGCTGAATTCTGTTTGCTAGAATTTTGTTGAGGATTTTTGCATTTATGTTCATCAGTGATACTGGCCTGTAATTTTCTTTTCTGTGTGTTGTCTTGGTCTGGTTTTGACATCAGAGTGATGGTGGCCTCATAGAATGAGTTTGGAACTGCTCCTTCCTCTGTAATTTTTTGAAAGAGTTTTAGGAGGATAGGCATTAGGTCTTCTCTAAATATTTGGTAGAATTCTCTGATGCTGTCTGGTCCTGGGCTTTTGTTTTTTGGGAGATGTTTGAGTTTCAGTTTCAGTGGTTGTAATTGGGTTGCTCTTAATTTCTGTTTATCCCTGGCTCAGTCTTGGAAGATTGAACTTTTCTAAGAATCTGTCCATTTCTTCCAGGTTATTCATTTTATTGCTATATAGTTGATCATAATAGTATCTTGTAATCCTTTGTATTTCTGCATTGTATGTTGTAACCTCTCCTTTTTCATTTCTAATTTTATTGATTTGATACGTCTCTCTTTCTTCCTTGATGAGTCAGGCTAAATGTTTGTCTATTTTGTTTACCTCTCATAGAACCAGCTTTTAGTTTTATTAATCTTTACTACTGTTTCTTTCATTTCTTTTGTGTTTATTTCTGCTCTGATCTTTATGATTTCTTTCCTTCTGCTAGTTTTGGGGGGTTTATTCTTTTTCCAGTTGTTTTAGTTATAAAGTTAGGTTATCTATTTTATGTTTTTCTTGTTTCTTGAGGAAGGATTGTATTGCTATAAACTTCCCTCTTAGAACTGCTTTTGCTGCATCCCACCGGTTTTGAATTGTACTTTCATTGTCATTTGTTTCTAGGAATTTTGTGATTTCCCTTTTGATTTCTTCAGTTGCCTGTTCATTATTTAGAAAAGTAATGTTTAATCTCCATGCTTTTGTATTTTCTACAGTTTTTTTTTCTTGTAATTGATATCTAGTCTCATAGTGTTAGATCAGAAAAGATGCTTGACGTGATTTTAATTTTGTTAAATTTACTGAGATTTGATTTGTGACCCAAGATGTGGTCTGTCCTGGAGAATGTTCTGTGTGTACTTGAGAAGGTGTATTCATCTGCAATTTGGATGGAATGTCCTGAAGATATCAATGAGATCCATCTGATCTAATGTGCCATTTAAGACTTGTGTTTCCTTATTAATTTTCTGTTTTGTGATCTGTCCATTGGTATAAATGGGGTATAAAGTCTCCTACTATTACTGTGTTACTGTCAATTTCTCCTTCTGTTATGTTATGTCTGTTAGTGTTTGTTTTATGTACCGAGGTGCTCCTATGTTGTATGCGTGGATATTTACAATTGTTATGTCTTCCTCTTGGATTGATTCCTTGATCATTACATAGTGTCCTTCCTTATCTCTCGTAATATTCTTTAAGGTCTGTTTTGTCTGATATGAGGATTGCTACTCCAGCTTTCTTTTCATTTCCACTTGCATGAAATATATTTTTCCATCCTCTCACTTTCAGTCTATATGTGTGTTTAGGGTATGAAATGGGTTCCTTGTAGACAGCATCTATAAGGGCCCTGTTTTTGTATCTATTCAGCTAGCCTGTGTCTTTTAGTTGGAGCATTTAATCTATATACATTTAAAGTAATTATTGGTGTATATATATATATATATTCCTGTTGCTGTTTAATTGTTTGGGGTTTTTTTTTTTTTTTTTTTGNTAGATCTTTTTCTTGTCTTGTATTTCTTGACTATGTCAGTCCCTTTAACATTTGTTGTAAAACTGTTTTGGTGGTATAAATTCTCTTAACTTTTGGTTGTCCGTAAAGCTCTTGATTTCTCCATCAGTTTTGAATGAGATTCTTGCTGGGTAGAGT
Source organism: Redunca redunca (assembly GCA_006410935.1). Taxonomy (NCBI): domain Eukaryota; kingdom Metazoa; phylum Chordata; class Mammalia; order Artiodactyla; family Bovidae; genus Redunca; species Redunca redunca. Next base: position 36,910 of record SJYQ01095325.1, read on the forward strand.
AATCTTGGTTGAAGATTTTTCCCTTTCAAATATATCCTGCTTCTCCCTTCTGGCCTGCAGAATTTCTGCTGAAAGATCAGCTGTTGAACATATGGGGTTTCCCTTGTATGTTACTTGTTGCTTTTCCTTTGCTGCTTTTATTATTCTTTCTTTGTGTTTAATCCTTGTTAATTCGATTAGTATCTGTCTTGGCATGTTTTTCCTTGGGTTTTTCCTATATGGGACTCTTGGCACTTCTTGGACTTGATTGACTATTTCTTTTCCCGATTGGGGATATTTTCAACTATAATCTCTTCAAAATTTTCTCATAGCCTTTATTTTTCTCTTCTTTTCTGGGACCCTTATAATTTGAGTGCATTTAATATTTCCCAGAAGTCTCTGAGACTAACTTTAGTTCTTTTCATTCTTTTTACTTTATTCTTCTCTTCAGCAGTTATTTCCACCATTGTATCTTCCAACTAGCTCACTGATCCATTCTTCTGCTTCAGATATCCTGATATCTAGCCTCTTCTTTATGTCTCGGTTTTTATGTTCTCTACCTAATAGTTCTGTTCTCTTGAAAATCATAAGAGTGATACACTGAAGCTTTGTCAATAGAAAAGTAACACATAAACTTTTTGCCAAATAAATCAGACCTCAGGTATGGCAGCAGTTGCCGGGGTCCAGTCCCGGTGGACCCAGGGTAATTCGAAGGGGAGACGGAATCGGCGTCCTCGGGAAAAGCTTATTTAATTACAGATATAAAGAGAGATTAGAAACGGATAGTGTAGTAGGAAGATTAGTGGAGAAAAAGAGGCTGAATAACTTGGTTTACGTGGAATACCAATCACCACCTATGTAGGCCACAGGTGTCTTTCCGTTCTCCCGAAGGAGAGGAGGCACTGAGGCCTCCCCAGTCCAATCTTAGGCGCCCAAGCAAAATTAGCAGGCTTGGTGAATACCCACGATCCAGATGGGAATTCAGCCAGAAGGGGAAAGAAAGAACGACACGGGGGAATCAGTCTTTCCAGAAACTGATCTGATTTCTTTATTTTTCAGGTTTGCTTATATACTTTTTGTTATACATAGGGATGAATACAGAGCCACACGGGGGTCAGCAGACCTGACCCTTGTCACAATCAGGTGTTTCATATAAAATTATACAAAGGTCTTAGGGGTTTTACATCATCTTATGGTCATGAGGCCTGCTAACATCTTATGGCCCTTTCTGATAAACGGTCAGTCAACCAGAAAACTTATTCTTTCCAGGGGTGATTTTTTTCTTAAACCAAGCGCCACCCTCTAAATAAAGTTGCATTCCTTTAGGGTGAGGGTGTAGTGGGTTACAATCAAGAAAGGAATTTACTTAGCCTAAGTTTTAACATGATTAATCTTAAAGGTTAATACTTATTTTTCCTATATGCTAGTTATATTCATTATAAGGGCAGGGAATATGGAGATTAAGCAGCAAATATTGGCTCAACAAATGAAAACGCTTCACCAATATAATTTCTAATCAATCTACTATACTATACTAATAATTTTCTAACTTCTCAAGAGTCCGTATTTAGAAAGTTTTAAAGCATCTCGTGCCTCTCACGGTTGGGAGGCTGTAAACAATCACATGTGGCCGGACGAACCCGCTCAGGCAGGCTAGAGAATCTTCAGAGGAGTTTGTAAGTTGAAACACTCTTGTCACACCCAGGAATTTTTATCAACTGGAGCTGCAAGTTAACTCCTTCTCTGAGAGAAATGGTGATGGGGGAGAGCCCCCCATAAAGTCAGAGGTGTAGGTGAGAGCATAAAACAGACTCTGGTTTTGGGGGTAGATGCTCGGGAACAGGGGGTTTCCTGAGGCTCGATCCCGCCTTTGTGTATGCCGAAGCCTCCTTCCTCATGACCTTTGCCAAGGGCGGAGTTCCTCATGCTGGCTCCTGGCAAACAGTGGCAGTGGCCATGGATCCTCCCCAAATAGCTTGTCAACAGAACATGAGCACATGGGAGAGACTTTCAGCCAGCCTTGGAAATGACAGGGGAGATGAGACTCTGCAGTTGTGTGGCTTGAGGCCAGGTGGTCAACATGATCTAGCACTGAGGTTAATGTGGCCTCACTGGTGCCCCTGGGCGAGGGAGGCCCTGCAACATTTGGCTTACATGAACCTGGGGACACTGAAGCCCAGAGCGTTCAGGGAACTTGCCCAAAGGCATCAGCAAATAAGTGGTAAGTAAGCCAAATGTCCTACACGTCTGCAAACTTTCAAATTTGGCTTCTGAAAGGGATCCTGTTAAGTAAAACCTGAAGTGACTTCCTGAATTGTTTTATGAAACATGGCCTGGAAAAGAGACAGCATTGACAGATTCTGTGTTTGAGATCAGCTTCCCACAGCAGGGCATGCAAAGTCCCAGGAGGCCCATTAGGGGAAAGTACTCAGACCAGGATTTTACCAGCTGTTCTGTAAAAGAGGCCTGTCCTGCATACTAACCACGCAGACTAGGTCCTATCTCTGCAGGCCCCAGAGGCGTGCCATCTATCTGGACTTTCCTCTTGTGCTTCATTTGGGCCCAGATGTGATAAAGACCCAAATATTGCCTGCCCCAGGCTCATCTCAGAAATCTCATACATCGTTTGTTCAATCTGTCAACAAATAATTGCTGCTGCTGCTGCTGCTAAATCGCTTCAGTGATGTCCGACTCTGTGCGACCCCAGAGACAGCAGCCTACCCGGCTCCCCCATCCTTGGAATTCTCCAGGTAATAACACTGGAGTGGGTTGCCATTTCCTTCTCCAGTGCATGAAAGTGAAAAGTGAAAGTGAAGTCCCTAAGCTTCGTCTGACTCTTAGCGACCCCATGGACTGCAGCCTACCAGGCTCCTCTGTCCATGGGATTTTCCAGGCAAGAGTACTGGAGTGGGGTGCCATTGTCTTCTCCAAACAAATAATTAATCAGTTCCAGTTTTTAGTTCCAGACAGTCCTAGGCCTGAGATGGATAAACAGAGAAAACCCACTGGCTCTGCCTCCAGAAGCTCTCAGTCCAATAAGGGAAGCAGATGGGCAGATGGGTAAGCACAACATGATCTGATAAGTGCCATGAATAGGGAATCTTGGGATTAGGGGACACAAGGGAAGGGCAGGTCATACAAACTGGGGAGAGGTTTTTATGGACATTTTCCTGAAAAAGGTGACAAGCTCTAACTTGAAGGACAGAGAAGACGTCATCCCAAGGAGAAGCGTCAGCATGTTTCAGCCGAGTCTCAGCTCAACAGGATGGGGCAGTCCACAGTCCCTGTGTGCTGGTTGGAGCTGCAGAGGATGAGATTTGAAAGGCATGCAGGACCTTTTATGCCATCTTCAGGCCTGGTTCCTCCCAAGAGCAGAGCCTAGAGAAGGATTGGTGTTCAAAAAGTCCACCTTGTGATGAAATTCCCAAGGAACTGGAGTGAGAAAACTAGAAGGTGAAACAAGGAAGGAGGGAAAACTAATCCAAGGGCATGTGTGGAGCTGATTGCCCCTGAAAGCCTTGATCCCACAAAAGATCAGAACTGTCTGCCTGATAGATGAAAGAGAGGATGTTTATGCACCAGTTCCTGGCCCTCATTGGACAAGAGTTGCTGTCTTGGGGGGCAATAATTCTTTCACACTTCCCCCCTCACATGCACAGTTTAGTTGGGCAGGTTCCCACAGAGCTCCACACAACATTTGTGGAGAAGGCCTGGGACAGAAGAAAGGAAGGGTTAGCCGAGGAGGGCTGGGATTGGGTCACGTTTGCACACAGCTAGTCGCTGCAGCAATGGCTGGAGTAAAATAGCAGGTTAGGAGGATGTGAGAAGTGTGTAAAGGGGATTAGCACCATGCTTGGGAACTTGGGGTTTTTCCTGAATGTACTTAGAATTCCACACTTTTTTTTTTTCGAGTTTACCCTGGTAGCAGTATGGAGAACAGTTTAGAAAGGATTTAGTTGAGAACTGAGGTCTGTAGATGAGCTTCACAGGCTTGTAATAGCACATGAAAATGGAATGTGTATTGCATCCATGTGATTGTTTTAGCCGAGAGTGTTCAGAGTTTTCACTGAATCCTCAAAGGAGTCCGAGGCCTGAGTGGAGGAGGGCGACCATTGCAGCATGACTGGCATCTCTTCTGGTCTGGGAGTCCAGTCGAGTGCAAAATTTCAGAGGAACAATTATTTGATGCCTTCCAATCTCCTCAACTACGTCACTAGAAGGGGAAGAAGGACAGATATCCTTTGCTTGTCTTGGAGTTGTTGATGGGCTCTGAATGCAGCAAACTTAGGGTATAACGGGGACATAAGGGACCATGTCCCACCACACAGCAGATGGCCACACTGGACACATGACCTAGTAAATGAAGCTAGTGATTCTCTCTCAGCCTCCCTAGGCATGATTCACATCACAGGCACTGGCTGCCCTGGGTTGCGGACTTTTTAAGGAGAGGTGATAAGTGAGGTAGGCTCCTTCATCACTCCAAACAGGTGTCTATTCAAAAGTAGGAGCCTTCACTTCTGGCTTGTACAGGCTGCTAAGGGATTAGGTCCTGAGTTAGCATTTAATCTATTCCCTCATCTCCATTTTATAGGTTGGTTAAAAGCAAAAGCTGCTGTCATTTTTTAAACTAAAATGTCACTGGTTACAACCGGAACACCATATGCATTAAGTAAAGATAAGGTTCTGACTGTTTTGTTTCTAAATGAGATAAAAGGTTTCAGGCTGCTATTTGTAAGTGCTTTTCAGCAAACTGTGGGTATAGAGAGTCTTCATTCCCAGTAAATGAAAAGCCAAACAGAATAGGCTGTTATAGAGTCCACCTGAACCCATTTGCCCCTGACCCTGCATCACATCACTAGGGTCCCAGTTCCACACTGCGGGTGTTCTAGAGGCAGTATGGATTTCTTGCTCCGAAGAGTCCTCTGATTTCTTGGTTTGGGTCAGTTTTATGTTTTGTTTTGGAAGACTGGAAGGCAGTCACTTAAAATGGCCCTGGCCTATAGTCATTGATCAGTTCAAGCATGTAATATGATTTCAACAGCAAGCAGGCTCAGACGAGGTAGCAGGTGACTGATCACCTGAACTGGCAGCAGGGAAAGTCTGTGTAGCCATTTTCAGTCCAGCTGTGATTGTATCAGAAGCTGACTCAGGAAGCCACAGGAAGTTGAGATTCAAGTCCTTCCCAGAGAAGAGTAAAGCAATATTTCCTAAACTAGTGTCTCATGATGCCTGACATCATGTCACAAGGGTTTCCATCCTTAAAGTGGGATTGGCATCTACTTCACTTTTTAAAATTCTGTGAAGGTGGCTCAACATCAGAAAACAGGCAACTCAGGACTTCCCTGGTGGTTCAGTGGTTAAGAATCTGCCTACCAGATGCAGGGGACATGGGTTCAGTCCTTGGTCCAGGAAGATTTCACACGCCACGGGACAACTAAGTCCATGCACCCCAGCTGCTGAAGCCCACGCTCTAGAGCCCGTGTCCTGTAACAGGAGAAGCCAGCGCAACGAGAGGCCCGTGCACCGCAACAAGAAGTGGCCCCTGCTCTCCGCAAGTAGAGAAAACCCACGCACAGCAACAAAGGCCAAATGTAGCCAAAAATAAATAAGTAAATAAAAAAATTTTAAACAAGCAATTAAAAAATAGGGACCTAAATAAGCATTTCTCCAAAGAAGACATATAGATGGCAAACAGGCACATGAAAATATGCTTAACATCACTAACTGTTAGAGAAATGCAAATCAAAACTACAATGAGGTATCACTTCATACTGGTTGAGATGGCCATCATCAAAAAGTCAACTAATGATAAATGTATAGAGAAAAGGGAACCCTCATACACTGTTGGTGCGAATTTAAATTGCTGTATGTACTATTCTCAGCTATGGCAAATAGTGTGAAAGTTCCTTAACAAAATAAAAACAGAGTTACCATATAATCCAGCAATCCAACTCTTCAGCATGTATCCAGAAAAGATGAAAATTCTAATATGAAAAGATACATGAATCCCAATGGTCATAATACTCTTTACAACAGCCAAGACGTGGAAGCGACCTAAATGTACATCAACATATGAAAAGATAAAGAACATGTGACACATATGTACAATGGAATATTACTCAGCCGTAAAAAGAATGAACTAACGCCATTTGCAGCCATATAGATGGACCTAGAGATTATCAGTAAGCCAAAGAAAGACAAGATATGATAAAACTTACATGTGGAATCTAAAAAATGATGCATATGGACTTATTTAAAAATATAGCATAGGGAACTATATTAAATATATTAGAATACCTATAATGGAAAAGAATCTGAAAAATAATATATACATGTATATATATATAATTGAATCACTTTTTTGTACACCTGAAATTAACACAACATGGTAAATCAACTGTACTTCATTAAAAAGTTTTTTTTGAAAAGGAATTCGATTAAAGTAAATCCATTTCTCAGAAGCAAAATGAAAGGATAACACATCAAGCCTTGAAGTTCAATGTCTACTTTAGAGAAATTCAATGTCCACTTTAGAATGCAAACGGCACACCAACACACAGACATGTCTTTTAAAGACGTACTTTTTAACTAATCTTTCCTTTTCATTCAATTAATGTAAAGTAAGTCAAGAAGCCTGCATTGTTTGTTAATGGGGAAAAGCAGGAAATTGTGTTATAAAGATTATAGTGAAATGAACATTATTATGAAGATTATAGTGAAATGCAATCCTTGATCACATGGTGATTTAAACAAAATATTTGTGTTTAAAAATCATGTCATTACTACCTAACTTTGTGTAGTAGCACTTCTCATTCCTTTTAGCCATCTAGATGCTTTGAATACTCACTACATTTGGCGGCTCTTCCAACTAGTGAGACTGCCGTTTGAAAATGGCTACATTTTCCCAGCTTCCCTTGAAGCCAGAGGGCGAGGCTATGGCCCAGGCTCCTCCCATCAGTGTCCTTACAAATGATTTCAGTGTGGATGACACTGTCAGAAAGATGAGACTGCGGTAGAATTCATTCAGAAGGTGGCAGAGAGACATTCAGCTTCTAGACCAAGTAGAGACAGGGGCTTGGCACAGTGTTCCCACCCAGCTTTCAGCCTGTCCAGTGACAGGGACATTTGGATTGTCTCTGGCTACCCTGATTCTAAACTTGGTTTTCTGCTTGTCTCTTCTTGAGGTTATGCAAATGTCCTAGTAATATCCTTTAAATAATGATCTTTAAAGATTTTAATTTATGTACTTCCAAAATAAATTTTAAAAGCAGAGACGTTACTTTGCTGACCAAGGTCCGTCTAGTCAAAACTATGGTTTTTCCAGTAGTTATGTATGGATGTGAGAGTTGGACTATAAAGAAGGCTGAGCAATGAAGAACTGATGCTTTTGAACTGCGGTGCTGGAGAAGACTCTTGAGAGTCCTTTGGACTGCAAGGAGATCCAACCAGTCCATCCTAAAGGAAATCAATCCTGAATATTCATCAGAAAAACTGATGCTGACGCTGAAGCTCCAATACTTTGGCCACATGATGAGAACTGACTCATTTGAAAAGACCCTGATGCTGGGAAAGATTGAAGGCAGGAAGAAAGGGGATGACAGAGGATGAAATGGTTGGATGGCATCACTGACTCAATGGACATGAGTTTGAGCAAGCTCTGGGGGATGGTGAAGGCCAGGGAAGCCTGGCGTGCTGCAGTCCATGGGGTCGCAAAGTGTTGGACACAACTGAACGACAGCAACAAAATTAATTTAATGAAGTTGGTTTTCTAAAGTGTTCAGGTCATTACATACTAATTACATTTTAGGAACATTTTGTTCTATGTAAGTAAATGTTCCATGCAGGTTAATCTACCTTGTGGGAATAAATAGCAAAAGGAAAAGAAGGGACTGAGCTACTAGTAAGTGTGATGCTTACAAAAGACAGAGTAATCATGATTTTAAGTGCATTATTTACGGTTGGGTTCACAATATATCTCCATTAAGTTAATATAAATCTAGTAAGTACATAATACAAATGACGAACTGAAATACTCTGATGTACTCTCCATATAAGTTAAATAAGCAGGTTGACAGTATACAACCTTGACATACTCTTTTTCCAATTTGGAACCAGTGCGTTGTTCCATGTCCAGTTCTAACTGTTGCTTCTTGACTTGCATGCAGATTTCTCAGGAAGCAGGTAAGCAAGTAAAGCTGCTTTTCTATAAAGCAGCTTTATAGAAAGCTAAAATAGTGGTTAATGAGGCACAGCAGGAGATTACACCCCAGTAAAAACTAAATATAAGTTTATGATATCAATAATCTTTTGGCCAAAATGAATGAAACGTTTTTCTACAAGTTTGAATGAATATTTAAGGAAATATGGAAGTGCCTCTACTTGCTTTGGGTATATTTTCCTAACGAAGGTCTAATGTTGATCTGTTGGAAATAAACATGGGATTTCTCATTTCCTCTTTGAAATAATGCAAAATTCTCAACTGATATGTGGATAAATGCCAGTGAAATTTGGTAGTACACGGATATTCTCCAACATAAATTTTACACATCTTGATACCTTAATGCTAAACTGCATAAGAAGATAGAAGAAGGGAAGGAAGGAAGAGAAGAAGGGGTGGAGGAAAGAAGGGAGGGGGGGAAGGAGGGTGGGTGAATAAGGCACAGTCTTGCTTCGCCATGAGTTTGTTGCCTAGATGAAATGGCTCTGCTAACCTCAATATTTTGATCCTTTCTGCTTTGATCTCACAGAACTCTTTTATAATAATAATACTTTCTTTGACAGTAACCAGGAGATGCAAGATATAAAATCATCGAACAAAATTTGTTGTCACTCCTGGCACTTCACTCCACAATGTGTGTGAATTTAGGACATTCCCAACACACCTTATTTCTATACTATCAGTTCAGTCACTCAATTGTGTCCAACTCTTTGCATGGACTGCAGCATGCCAGGCTTCCCTTTCCATCACCAACTCCCAGAGCCTACTCAAACTCATGTCTATTGCGTCAGTGATGCCATCCAACCATCTCATCCTCTGTCATCCCCTTCTCCTACTTTCAATCTTTCCCAACATCAGGGTTTTTTCCAGTGAGTCAGCTCTTTGCATCAGGTGGCCAAAGTATTGGAGTTTCAGTTACAGCATCAGTCCTTCCAATGAATATTCAGAACTGATTTCCTTTAGGATGGACTTCTTGGATCTCCTTGCAGTCCAAGGGACTCTTGAGTCTTCTCGAACACCACAGTTCCAAAGCATCAATTCTTCGGTGCTCAGCTTTCTTTATAGTCCAACACTCACGTCCGTACATCACTACTGAAAAAACCATAGCTTTGATTAAACAGACCTTTGTTGGCAAAGTAAAGTCTCTGCTTTTTAATATACTGTCTAGGTTGGTCATAGTTTTTCTTCCAAGGAGGAAGTATCTTTTAATTTCATGGCTTCAGTCACCATCTGCAGTGATTTTGGAGCCCCCCAAAATAAAGTCTGTCACTGTTTCCATTGTTTCTACATCTATTTATCATGAAGTGATGGGACCAGGTGCCATGATCTTAGTTTTCTGAATGTTGAGTTTTAAGCCAGGTTTTTCACTTTCCTCTTTCACTTTCATCAAGAGCCTCTTTAGTTCCTCTTCACTTTCTGCCATATGGGTGGTGTCATCGGTGTCTCTGAGGTTATTGTTATTTCTCCCAGTGATCTTGATTCCAGCCTGTGCTTCATGCCTGGCATTTTGCATGATGTACTCTCCATATAAGTTAAATAAGCAGGTTGACAGTATACAGCCTTGACATACTCTTTTTCCAATTTGGAACCAGTCTGTTGTTCCATGTCCAGTTCTAACTGTTGCTTCTTGACTTGCATACAGATTTCTCAGGAAGCAGGTAAGGTGGTCTGGTATTCCCATCTCTTTAAGAATTTTCCACAGAATGTTGTGATCCACACAGTCTATAATTCACCCTTATCAGAAATATGGATAAGAACAGAAAAAGAAACACAAGCCCAATGTAGGTTTACATTATCTTGCCTAAAGAAGGCTTCCCTAACTATAAAATGTTAAATTGCCCATCACTACCCTGGAGGTTATTTCACCCCAGGACAAGGCACTACAATTAAGTTCAGTAAGAGTCTTCACTATTCATATTTTCATTCATTCATTTTTAACAAAATGGAGGATAGCAATTCTGAAAGAGGAAGTAGAAAAGTGAGCCACTATAACACCTTGACTTCAGACATGCTACAAGGCAGATTAATTTTAAGAAAGAGTAGTTTTAGAATTTAGGAAATGAGAAGTTGATTCTCTTAAAAATGTAAGACATGGAACTTGTTCTCCAAGGTTGGAAACAGAAAATCCACGTATGGAATCTCAATCTCCAAGCGTAGAACCTGACACTCCTATGTGAAATATGGACTTTCAAGCATTGATTTAGGTTTTTTTAGGTCTAGTATTACCTCTCCAAGCATATAATCTGATCCTCTACATGATAATCCACTGAACAGGGAAGGGACTTAGATCTGCCTGCATAGAACTTTGTTCTCTAAGCATGAAAACCTGTAAAGCAGGTATAAAATATGTCCTGTCAAAGTCCTGCCCATCTGCCGCCAGCCACCTCGGACACAGAACATCCCGTCATGGATAAAAATGAGCTGGTACAGAAGGCCAAACTGGCCGGGCAGGCTGAGCGATGTGATGCCACGGCAGCCTGCATGAAGTCTGCAACTGAGCCAGGAGCAGAATTAGCCAATGAGGAGAGGAGTCTTCTCTCAGTTGCTTGTAAAAATGTAGGAACCCATAGGTCATCTTGGAGGGTCCTCTCAAGTATTGAGCAAAAGACGGAAGGTGCTGAGAAAAAAAACAGAAGATGACTCGAGAATACAGAGAGAAAATAGAGACCAAGCTAGGACAGGTCTGCAATGATGTACTGTCGCTTTTGGAAGAGTTCTTTTTTTAAATTAATGTATTTTAATTGGAGGATAATTACTTTACAATATAGTGATGGTTTTGCCATATGTCAGTGTGAACCATCCTGAACTTTCCTCCCATCTCCCTCCCCACCCTATCCCTCTTGTTTGTCCCAGAGCACTGATTGCCTCATGCATCAAACTTGCATGGGTGATATATTTTACATGTGTTTCAATGCTCATCTCTCAAATTATCCCACCCTCGCCTTCTCCCACGTAGTCCAAGAGTCAGTTCTTTACATATGTGTCTCCTTTGCTGCCCTGCCTGTAGGATCATCGGTACCATCTTTCTAAATTCCATATACACATATATGAGTAGCTGTTGCTGCTGTTAAGTTGCTTCAGTTGTGTCCGACTCTGTGTGACCCCATAGATGGCAGCGCATTAGGCTCCTCTGTCCCTGGGATTCTCCAGGCAAGAACACTGGAGTGGGTTGCCATTTCCTTCTCCAATGCATGAAAGTGAAAAGTGAAAGTGAAGTCGCTCAGTCGTGCCCAACTCTTAGCGACCCCATGGACTGCAGCCCACCAGGCTCCTCTGTCCATGGGATTTTCCAGGCAAGAGTACTGGAGTGGGTTGGCATTGCCTTCTCCGATGTATATGCGTTAATATACAGTATTTGTCATTCTCTTTCTGACTTAACTTCACTTTGTAATAGGCTCCAGGTTCATTCACCTCAGAACTGACTCAAATGTGTTTCTTTGTATAGCTGAGTAATCTTCCATTGTGTATATGTGCTAGAGCTTTCCATTCACCTATGGATGGACATCTAGGTTGCTTCCATGTCCTAGCTATTGTATATAGTGCTGCAGTGGACACTGGGGTTCATGTGTCTCTTTCAATTCTGGTTTCCTTGGAGTGTACGCCCAGCAGTGTGATTGTTGGGTTGTACGGCAGTTCTATTCCCAGTTTTAAAAGAAATCTCTACACTGTTCTCCATAGCAGCTGGACCAGTTTGCATTCCCACCAACAGTGTAAGAGGGTTCCCTTTTCTCCACACCTTCTCTAGCACTTCCTATTTATAGATTTTTTTTTGATGATGGCCATTCTGGCCAATGTGGGATGATAACCACATTGTGGTTTTGATTTGCGTTTCTCTAATGAGTGATGTTGAGCATCTTTTCATGTGTTTATTAGCATCTGTATGTTCTCTTTGGATAAACGTCTGTTTAGNGGATGATAACCACATTGTGGTTTTGATTTGCGTTTCTCTAATGAGTGATGTTGAGCATCTTTTCATGTGTTTATTAGCATCTGTATGTTCTCTTTGGATAAACGTCTGTTTAGGTCTTTTGCCCACTTTTTGATTGGGTTGTTTTTCTGATATTGAGCTGCATGAGCTGCTTGTGTATTTTGGAGATTAATTCTTTGTCAGTTGTTTTGTTTGCTATTATTTTTTCCCATTCTCAGGACTGTTTTTTCACCTTGCTTATAGTTTCCTTCGTTGTGCAAAAGCTCTTAAATTTAGTGAAGTTCCTCAGTCATGTCCGACTCTTTGTGACCCCATGGGCTGTAGCCTACCAGGCTCCTCTGTCCTTGGGATTTTCCAGGCAAAAGTACTGGAGTAGGTTGCCATTTAATTAGGTCCCATTTGTTTATTTTTGTTTTTATTGGAAGAGTTCTTGATCCCCAGTGCTTCACAAGCAGAGAGCAAAGTCTTCTGTTTGAAAGTGAAACAAGACTACTACCGTTCCTTGGTTGAGGTTGCTGCTGGTGATGACAAGAAAGGGATTGTGGATCAGTCACAGCAAGCATACTGAGAAGCTTTTGAAATCAGCTAAAGGAAAATGCAACCAACACATCCTATCAGATTGGGTCTGGCCCTTAACTTTTCTGTTCTGTATGATGAGATTTTCAACTTCCTGAGAAAGTCTGCTTTCTGGCAAAGACAGCATTTGGTGAAGCCATTGCTGAACTTGGTGTATTCAGTGAAGAGTCATACAAAGATGGCAGGCTAATGGTGCAGCTCCTGGGAGACAACTTGACACAGTGGACATAGGATACCCAGGGAGACAAAGCTGAAGCAGGAGAAGGAGGGGAAAAATAACCGGACTTCTAACATTGTCCGCCTGATTCTGAAATTTACACTGTGGACCATGTGTCATCTGTGCTGTCCCACAAATAGTTTTCTGTTTATGATTTATGACAGGTTTCCCACTCCAGTATTCTTTCCTAGAGAATCCTGGGGACAGAGGAGCCTGGGGGCTGCTGTCCATAGGGTCACACAGCGTCGGACACGACTGAAGCAACTTAGCATGCATGCATGCATTGGAGAAGGAAATGGCAACCCACTCCAGTATTCTTGCCTGGAGAATCCCAGGGACAGGGGAGCCTGATGGGCTGCCGTCTATGGGGTCGCACAGAGTTGGACACGACTGAAGTGACCTAGCAGTATGCTAATTCTATATGAATTTCCCATGTGATTTTTATGTTTAATATTAAGGGAATAGAGCCAGTTAACATTTAGGGAGTTACCTGTTTTCATCTTGAAGTGGTCAATATGGGGATGTGGAATTTTTATACAAGTTATAAATATTTGGCACAGTACTTTTGGTACACTGTGGCTTCACAAGAGCCAGTGTTAAAACTGCTTCCATGTCTAAGCAAAGAAAACTGCCTATATATTGGTTTGTCCTGGTAGAGAATAAAAGGGCTAATTGGTTCCAGTCACAGATATAGTTGTGGGTAGTTTTAGGTTTGGAGCACTCACAAGGCTATAGTAGAAGTGGATATCCCATGGATATTGCACATTAAACTATGTGTTACGTGTGGAATACTCAGTTTCAGTGTGCACACCACTGACTACAGCTACAGAAGTGTTCCTTTGGTTGTGACCCAGTTTACTCTGGATAAGGGCAGAAACGGTTCACGTTCCATTATTTGTAGAGTTACCTGCTATTTGCTTTCATTATTTTTGCTACACTCTATTTGCATTTAAATATATCAGCAACCTAAGAACAATTGTACAAGCAAAGATGGAGTAAAAGTAAATTGCTTGATATCTGTTACTTCATGGATCAAGTGCAGCAGTGAAACCAAAAAAACCCATGTATTTAACTATCTTTTTAAGATTTTTTTTTTTGCTTTTGTGGTGTTTTTTTTTTTTTTAATACTTGCCTAACATGCATGTGCTATAAAAATAGTTAACAGGGAAATAACTTGAGATGATGGCCAGCTTTTTTAACGTCTTGTGAGATTTTCATGAACAATCCAAGCATAATTACTAAGAACATGTGTATTAAGTTCATGTAAGTGGAATAAAAGTTTTATGAATGGAAAAAAATATGTCCCTTCAAACATGGAACATGGCTTTCCAACTATGGGATTAAGCTGTCTAAACATGGAATATCTCTGCAGGTATGTATCCTGCCTCTCCAGGCATAAAATCCAATGTATGTGGGTCCCAATATCCAAGCATGGAAGCTGGTGCTCCATGTATGGAATATCATTTTCCATGATTGATCCTGGCCCTGCAAACATGGATCCTGGTACCCCACATAGGACTCTGTCCCTAAAACGTATAGAAGTGGAATAGCACACAATAGGTGGAATCTCAGTCTTCCAGTACAGAACGTGGCTTTATAAGTGTGGAATCTGGCACTCCAGACATTAAGTCCAGTGTTTCAGTCGTAGACATGGAACCTGGTCACCCAGGCATGGCATGGAAGTTGGCATTCTAAGTATAGAATCATAATATCCCAAAATGGAAACCTGATGTTCCATGAAAGGAATCTCAGTCTCGAAACATGGAATAGTCCCCAAAGCATGGAACATAACAGTGTATGAAATCTCGAATTGCAAGTATTAATTCATGTGTGGTGGTGGGGGGGGGGTGGTTTAGTCACTAAGTTGTTGTCTGACTCTTGTGATCCCATGGACTGTAGCCTGCCAGGCTCCTCTGTCTGTGGGATTCTCCAGGCAAGAATCCTGGAGTAGGTTGCCATTTCCTTCTCCAGGGTATCTTCCTGAGCCAGGAATCAAACCCAAGTCTTGTGCATTGCAGGCAGATTCTTTTCCAACTGAGAGGTTAAGTCTGCCTGTCCAGTCATACATTGTGTTGGTCCACAAGACCCAAGCCTGCTGACATGGAACTTGGGCCTCTAGGCATGAAACCTAAACATCTAAGCATGAACAATTGCCCCCCTGGTATAGAATGTGCCCTTCAAACATGGAACCTGGCCCTCCAACGTGGATTTTGAATTCCATCCCTGAAGACTCTCTCCAGGTGTGAGCCTGCCACTCTGCTTGTAAAATCTGGCACTCCGGGGGTTGGAACCTCTACTTTTATGTATGGATCCTGACCCTTTAGGGATGGAATTAGGCCTTACAGTCATTTCATGGAAGTCTATGTGAAAGTACTCTCTCCAAGCTTGGAACCTGGCCTTCTAGGTTAGAACCTGAACCTCGAGGCAAGTCATCTGGCCCACTGAGCATGGAACTTAGTCACCCTGGCTTGGAACCTTCCATGACAAGTATGGAACCCAGAATTTTAGGTAGGTTACAAGGATACAAGGTCTTACATTCATAAGAACTGATCTGTAGAAGTAGAATTTGTTTCTCTAAATAAGTAAGTAGGCCTAAAATGTGGAAAAAAAAAAAAAAAAGACCCTGAATTTTGGACTGTGGAAACATAAATCTCAAAGTAGTTATTTGACTCTCCATTCACAAAACTAGAACCTGGCATTCCATATGTGGAATCTCAACCTCCAAGCATGATATGGAACCTTGCACCCCATGTACGAATTTCAATGTCCAAACATGGAACATGGCCATACAAGTCTGGAGGCTGGAATTCCAGATATGGAATCTGGTATTTCAGTAATAAAGTTTGTTTCTCCATGCATAAAAACTGTCCTACTAGGCCTGTAACCTGGCACACTAAATATAGAGCCAAAGCTCCTACGTGGATATGGAAGGAGGCCTTTCAAGCATGCCAAAAATTACTAAGGTGAAAAGTGAAAGTCACTCAGCCATATCCAACTCTTTGTGACCCCATGGACTGACTATACAGTCTGTGGAATTCTCCAGGCCAGAATACTGGAGGGGGTAGCCTATCCCTTCTCCAGAGGATCTTCCCGACCCAGGAATCAAACTGGGGTCTCATGCATTGTAGGTGGATTCTTTACCAACTGAGCTATCAGGGAAGCCCACCATAAATTACTAAACTGTGTGATATCATTCCCTCTATAACCTGGTTTTCTGTGGCATTCAGGTAGAACTTGAATGTCATCTAGCCTACCAGGTATTGAACCTGGTCATCTAGGCCTTGAATCTTAACTTTTCAAGTCTGGAATCTCAACCTCTGAGCATGGAGCCTGCACTGCTAGCACTGAATTTGGCACTTTATGTATACAGAACACATGATGGTTAATTTTTTGTGTTAACCTGTCTGGCTGCAGAGTGCTCAGATCAAACATTACTTCTAGATATATCTCCAAGGTTATCTCCAGATGAATCCATGAATGTAGTTAAGCAGACTGCCCTCCCTAATGTGAGTGGCATCATCCAATCTGTTGAAGGCCTAAATATAATAAAAAGTGAAGAAAGAGGAAGTCATCCCTTTCCCCTCAACTCACTGCTTGAAATGGGAAATCTTATCTCTTCTCCTGTCCTCAGATTGGGATTTACATCTTTGCCTCCTTGGTTCTTGGACCTTCAGACTCAGACTGAATTATGCCACTTACTTTTCTGGATCTCTAAATTGCAGATGGCCAATCATGGGACTACTTAACCTCCATAATTGCATCAGCCAATTCCCCATAATAAATCTCATATACATCTATGTTATATATGTATATCTGATAAAATTCCATTTTCTGGTTCTGTTTCTCTGGACAACCCTAATACAGATTTTAAAATCAAGTGTTTTTTAGAAAAACAAAATTTTAAGGATGAGTTTTCTGAACTGGTTCTGAGATTTCTAGAACTGACTCTCTGTTAAGAATAAAGATGCCAAAGACACTAGTAACTCTATTTCCTGTAGTAAACAGAGTACTGAAAGTCCACAGTGTGAACAGTTTATAGAGATATGCAAAATATCTGCATATCTAATTAACCATTCATAAGAAGCAAGGGACTGGTGACACCATATATGATACTTACTCATTTTTGCTTTTTATTGAAGTATAATTTATGTACAATATTGTGTTAATTTCAGGTGTACAGCCAAGTGATTCAGTTATACATATGTAGATACTCTTTCAGAGTCTTTTCCATTACAGGTTATTACAAGATATTGAACATAGTTCCCTCTACTTTATAGTAGGTCCTTGTTGGCTATCTATTTTACATACAATAGTGTACATTTGTTAATCCCAAATTCCTCATTTAGCCCTCTCCCTCCCCTTTCCCCTTCAGAAACCATAAGCTTGTTTTCTGTGTCTGTGAGTCAATTTCTGTTTTGTAAATAAGTTCATTGGTATCATATGTTTAGGTTCCACATATAAGTGATATCATATATTTGTCTTCGTCTGATTTACTTCGCTTAGTATGATAACCTCTAGGTCTATCCATGTTGCTGCAAATGGCATTATTTTATTCTTTTTTATAAGTGAGTAATATTCCATTGTATATATGTATCACATGTTCTTTATTCATCTGTTGATGGACATTTAAATTGCTTCAATGTCTTGGCTATTGTAAAGAGCACTGCTATGAACATTGGGCTGCATGTATCTTTTCAAATAAGAGTTTTCCTCTTTCCTGGATATATACTGAGGAGTGGAATTGGTGGACCACATTGTAACGTTTTTAATTTGTTAAGGAACTTCCACAATGTTCTCCATGCTGCTGCTGCTGCTGAGTCTCTTCAGTCGTGTCCAACACTGTGCGACCCCATAGAGGGCAGCCCAACAGGCTTCCCCATCCCTGGGATTCTCTAGGCAAGAGTACTGGAGTGGGTTGCCATTTCCTTCTCTAATGCATGAAAGTGAAAAGTCAAAGTGAAGTCGCTTAGTCGTGTCCGACTCAGCAACCCCATGGACTGCAGCCTACCAGGCTCCTCCATCCATGGGATTTCCCTGGCAGGAGTACTGGAGTGGGGTGCCATTGCCTTCTCCAGCTGTTCTCCATAGTGTCCACCAATTTACATTCCCACCAACAGTACAGAGGGGTTCCCTTTTCTTCACACCCTATCCAGCATTTATTATTTATAGACTTTTTGATGGTGGCCATTCTGACCAGTATGAGGTGATACCTCTTGTAGTTTTGACTTGTATTTCTCTAGTAGTTAGCAACACTGAGCATCTTTAACATAACAGTGATGTTGGCTATCTGTATGTCCTTTTGAGAAATGTCTATTTAGGGCTTCTCCCCATTTTTTTTTTTATATTGAGTTGTACAAGTTGTCTGTATAGATTGGTTCCATCATTTACAAATATTTTATCCCATTATGTAGGTTGTCTTTCCATTTTCTTTATGGTTTCCTTTGTTGTGCAAAAACTTATAAGATTGATTCAGTTCAGTTTAGTCGCGCAGTCGTGTCCGACTCTTTGCAACTCCATGAATTGCAGCACGCCAGGCCTCCCTGTCCATCACCAACTCATTCAGTTCAGTTCAGTTCAGTTCAGTCGCTCAGTCATGTCCAACTCTTTGCGACCCCATGAATCACAGCACGCCAGGCCTCCCTGTCCATCACCAATTCCTGGAGTTCACTCAGATTCATGTCCATTGAGTCAGTGATGCCATCCAGCCATCTCATCCTCTGTTGTCCCCTTCTCCTCCTGCCCCCCAATCCCTCCCAGCATCAGAGTCTTTTCCAGTGAGTCAACTCTTCACATGAGGTGGCCAAAGTACTGGAGTTTCAGCTTTAGCATCATTCCTTCCAAAGAAGTCCCAGGGCTANTCACTCTCCTCTTTCACTTTCATCAAGAGGCTTTTGAGTTCCTCTTCACTTTCTGCCATTTGTTTTTATTCCTTTTGCCTTGTGAGACTGACCTAAGAAAACGTTATTACAACTTATGTCAGAGACTGTTTTGCCTATGTTCTCTTTGAGGAATTTATGGTGTCATGTCTTATATTTGATTCGTTGAGCCATTTTAAATTTACCTTTGTGTATGGTATGAGGGAATGTTCTAACTTCATTGACTTACATGTGGCTGTTCGGGTTTCCAAACATCACTTGCTGAAAAGACTGCCTTTTTTTCTTTGTCAAAGATTAAATGGCCATGTGTGGGTTTATTTCTGGGCTCTCCATTCTGCTCCATTCATCTATATGTCTACTTTTGAGGCAGTACCATGCTGTTTTGATTACTGTAGCTTTGTAGAAATTCTCTGAAATCTCTAGCTTTGCTTTTGCAATTCTGGGTCTTTTGTGGTTCCATATAAATTTTAGGATTATTTGTTCTAGTTCTGTGAAAAATGTTACAGGTAATTTGATAGGGATCACATTAAACTTGTGGGTTGCTTTGGGTAGAATTGCCATCATAATATTAATTCTCCCAATTCAAAAGCATTGGCTATTTTTCCATCATCTTTAATTTCCTTTATCAAAATTTTACAGTTCTTTGTATATAAGTCTTTCACTTTCTTGATCAGGTTTATTCCTAGATATTTTATCTTTTTTTGATGTGACTTTAAATGAGACTTTAAAAATTTCCTGTTTCTAATATTTCATTGTTAGTGTAAAGAAATGCAGCAAATTTCTGTGTGTTAGTCTGCTACTGTGCTCAGAGAAGGCAGTGGCACCCACTCCAGTACTCTTGCCTGGAGAATCCCATGGACGGAGGAGCCTGGTAGGCTGCAGTCCATGGGGTCGCTAAGAGTCAGACACGACTGAGCGACTTTACTTTCACTTTTCACTTCCATGCATTGGAGAAGGCAATGGCAACCCATTCCAGTGTTCTTGCCTGGAGAATCCCAGGGACGGGGGAGCCTGGTGGGCTGCCGTCTATGGGGTCGCACAGAGTCAAACACGACTGAAGTGACTTAGCAGCAGCTAGTTTTTTGTGGAGTCTTTAGGATTTTATTTATAGAGTATCATGTTATCTGCATATAATGACAATTTCACCACTTATCTTCCTATTTGGAAACCTTTATTTCTTTTTCTTGCCTGATTATTGTGGCTAGGACTTCTAATACTGTATTGGAAAGAAGTGGTGAGAGTGGACTTTGAGGCGTTGATTTACTTCTCATAGATGTGAACTTCCCCTTATGCATACAATCTGGTCCTCCAAGTGAAACCTGGGCCTATAGACATGGAATTTGGCTTTCTAGGTGTGGAATATGACTTTAGGCTTGCAAAGTGTTTCCTGATATGGATCCCACTTCTCTAGGCATAGAACCTGGTTCTCTGGTTGTGGAACCTGGGCTTCTGTATGTATACTTTAGCCCTCTATATATGGAATTAGGCCTTCTGGGCATGACATGAAGATGAAACATCTCTTTCCAAGTTTGCTACTCAGCTTTCTGGGGGGTGAACCCAGAATCTCATGGAATGTCATCTAGCTCACAAATGAGGCGATTCAGGCTCACAATTAAGTGATTTTTTCCAAGTTTAAACAATTGATTTTCACTAGCTTGGGGGCTGGAATCTAGGGCTCCTACTTTTCAGCCAGTGCTCACTGTATAGAACAAGTTCTGCTTATCTCTCCTCTCTCCCCAGAGAAGAAAGAGAACTAGCAAGAGTCAGACTCTGCCCTGTCTGCCTCCATGCCCAAAGCACTGAACTTCACCACCTGCATTTCAGGCAAAGAGAGAATCAGACAAGATGGTCACTGAGGTCAGGCCAGCCCTGGAGTTCTGTTCTCTGCTTCTGTTTTGTGATTTCTCTTCTAGGGGCTTCTTCTCCTTGTCTTCAAGCTGTGTGAAGCCCAATCAGTGTGGGGCAAACTGGGCCATCTGAGCAAGGAGCAACCAGAAGATTTACTTTGACCTACCTTGACCCATCCTCCCTCCTGTTGCTTCCTCTGTTATTTCAGGAAGGAAGAAAGGAAGATATTTTTTATTTGGTTGAAGTTTCCCAATCAACTCCGAAAATCAAATACCATTTTAACAGTTCTTGACTTTGGAAGTTAGCCTTGCAGCTGCCTGGGGTGCCTCACAATCTGCCTCTGTCCAAAGGCCTGACTTTGTTCTCCGCTTTACACCTCTTGTCTACACCCCTTCTTTCTGTTTGGATGGGGTCGGTTGCTCAGGGGATCAGATCTGGTTGCTGCCCGGGTCTGAGCAGAGGAGAGTGTTAGAGCCAGTAGACTAACCTAGGAGTGGAGGAAATCTTTAGAGTATCTTCTGTCCTTTCATTCAAGAGCCACCACTTTGAGCTCTTTGCCCTTCTTCTATCTGAAAAATAAATATCTAGAAGTTTGTCTTGATTTTTCAATTTTAGATTTTATATACTTATTTCCAGCCATGGTAGATGAGTCTTTCACACACTTAGGGGTGCTGAGATCCTCTTCCATCTACCCAGTATAGTGTTTAGGCTTTTATGACCTTGAAATTCTGTTGACCCCAGAATATGTAGTATGTCTGATTATATCACTTTCCTTTTCTAGATTTTCTCCATAGAGTTTCCACATTTCTTTCTTTTTTCTTGTTCTGTTTGCTTTGATTCTTACCTCACCTCTTTTTAAAAAACTTTCATTTCTTTAATAAACAGAATTTGTCTGGAGTCACAAATAGGTTCTTTGTATATGTGTGTAACTCATCTGTTTGATTGCTTTTTAAGGCTTCCCTGGTGGCTCAGAGGTTAAAGCGTCTGCCTCCAATGTGGGAGACCCGGGTTCAGTCCCTGGGTCGGGAAGATCCCCTGGAGAAGGAAATGGCAATCCACTCCAGTATTCTAGCCTGGAGAATCCCATGGAAGGAGAAGCCTAGTAGGTTACAGTCCACGGGGTTGCAAAGAGTTGGACACGACTGAGCGACTTCACCTCACCTATAGTTGATTTCAATGCTGTGTTAGTTTACAAGGTTCTGTTAGATTCAGATAGCTGAATCTAACTTTTCAGTGTACTGAAACTAACACGACTATATATATTCTTTTTCAGATTCTTTTCTTTATAGGCTATTATTAAGACATTGAGTATAGTTCTCTTTGCTGTACAGTAGGTCTTTGTTGGTTATCTACTTTATATATAATAGGGTGTATATTGGAGAAGGAAATGGCAACCCACTCCAGTATTCTTGCCTAGAGAATCCCATGGATAGAGGAGCCTGGCAGGCTGCAGTCCATGGGATCACAAAAGTCAGACACGACTTAGCAACTAAACCACCACCACCAGGGTGTATATATTAATTCAAAACTCCTAATTTATCCCCCCACTTCCCCATTGGTAACCATAAGTTTGTTTTCTATATCTGTGACCCTATTTTTGTTTTGTAAATACGTTCATTTGTATCATTTTTTAGATCCCACATATGAGCAGTATCATTTCATCTCATTTTTTTTCTCTCCAAATCTTCATCTCCTTATCTATTATCTCAGGTACTTTTCTTCTCAAGGATCTTCCATGCAGAGTCTGCTGTCAAGGAAACACCTTACTGTGTTTGAAAAACAGTCCTGCCTACTGATAGCCAGGGCTACTTGAGTGAGTTCAATAAATCTTTATCATTTCTTTCCATAGTCATGTGTTGAGGGTTTACTATGTGACAGGTGTTAATAATGCAGATATAAATAAAATATAGAGTAGTAAATGGCAACCTGCTCCTGTATTCTTGCTTGGAAAATCCTGTGGACAGAGGACCCTGGAGGGCTACAATCCATGGAGATACAAAGAGTTGGACATGACTCCTTGTGCCAAAGTAGTGACTTTATCTCTTTCTCTTGCTTGGGGTGGGGTCTCTCTTATACCCAGTACCCTCAGTAAATGTTTATTGAGTACATGATGGGGAACCATTTATCAGTCCCATTTTTTGCTCATTTCACCCCTATTCTGCTTTCCTTAGGTCCCAGACAAGCTGCACCCCTAGCAAAAGTCCTTTCTCCCAGAGCTATTTCCAAGGTTGTCAGAATACTGGGAACTAGGATAGAATGGCAAATGGAAGCCTGCACATCCATCCCATCTCCCCATCCATGAAGCCTGAGAAAGTCCTCCTCTAAGCCTTTGTTTCACTGACTATAAAACTAGGAAGCAAAGTCTCCCTTCTCTTCTCTTTTGTGTGCAGTTTAGGACACGGTGAAAGTTCTTGGCCATGCAAAGCTGCATGAAGCATATTCGTTTACTCTTTAGAAGGATTTAGTTTCAGCTCACATGTACTCTGCAATTATTTTTCAGTGACAAAGGGTATATGCATGCACCCCTTCTCTTGCCCTGAGGGTGTCCGCACCTGCTCACTCAGGACAGGCTT
The DNA here is from genome assembly GCA_006410935.1 of Redunca redunca. Taxonomy (NCBI): domain Eukaryota; kingdom Metazoa; phylum Chordata; class Mammalia; order Artiodactyla; family Bovidae; genus Redunca; species Redunca redunca. The sequence goes on from SJYQ01095325.1 coordinate 60,125, forward strand.
TGCCCCCACTGCCACCCTCCCTCCTCAGGTCTCTGGTTACCTGCCAGAACCATTTAATCCAACTCTCCATCTGGGCAATAGATTAAACACCCCCACATAATGCAAAGGGCCGCTGCAGATGGCCGTGCACCTGGGACTCCCGAGTGCTGAGCCGCAGGGCCTGGCTTTGGACTGCCCTGCCTGGCTGGCAGTCCTGGAAGCTCCAGCTCATCTAGCAGGGAACTGCAAAGTCGGCCCCTCATTAGAACAACCTCCAGCCCAAGTCCACTCAGAGAAGAGGTGGGAGGTGTTAAATTGATGTGTGTTACTTAATATCTGCTGAATCAGCCCACACAGGGCACAAAGGGGACCTCAGCTCTGGTGATCAACATCCTCTCCCCTCACTCAGCATGGCTGGCTCCTAGTTTTTCAAGCTTTGGCTTCAGCATCAGTAACTTTTCTGTCCAAGATCATTCCCCTTTGTATGCCCTTATTCTCTCTTACTCCTAAAAACTTGCTCTTAATCTCCAATTTATTTTTAATTGTACATTATTGGTGTGTGTGCTTCTGTTCAGTCACTAAGTCATGTCTGATTCTTGCCATCCCATGGACTGTAGCCTGCCAAATTCCTCTGTCCATGGGATTCTCCAGGCAAGAATACTGGAGAGAGTTGCCATGCCCTCCTCCAGGGGATCTTCCTGACCCAGGGATTGAACCATCATCACTTCGTTGTCTCCTTCGTTGGAAGGCAGCTTCCTTACCACTAGCGCCACCTATGCTATCAGTTCAGTTCAGTTCAGTCGCTCAGTCGTGTCCAACTCTTTGCGACCCCATGAATCGCAGCATGCCAGGCCTCCTTGTCCATCACCAACTCCCAGAGTTCACTCAAACTCGTGTCCATCAAGTCAGTGATGCGATCCAGCCATCTCATCCTCTGTCGTCCCCTTCTCCTCCTGCCCCCAATCCCTCCCAGCATCAGAGTCTTTTCCAATGAGTCAATTCTTCACATGAGGTGGCCAAAGTACTGGAGTTTCAGCTTTAGCATCAGTTCTTCCAAAGAACACCCAGGACGGATCTCCTTTAGGATGGACTGGTTGTTTACGCTATGTTTCCCCCTAAAGAGTAGCTCCTGGAGGGAGGGATTATGTCTGTTTTCATCAACCAGCCTCTGACACAATGCATGGTACACAGTAACTGCTCTACAAATATGTGTTGAATGTCATATGAACAAGTGTCAGAAAATGAGCTCAGGTCAGAGCTCTTCAAGAGTAGCAGGGCCTTTTAGAGCAGTGATCTCAAACTTTGTTGCGTGTTATAACCCCCCTAGGGCTTCCTTGAGAGCTCAGTGGTGAAGAATCTGTCTGCAATGTGGGAGATGCGGGAGAAGCAGGTTTGATCCCTGGGTGGGAAAGATCTGCTAGAAGAGGAAAGGGCGACCCACTCCAGTATTCTTGTCTGGAGAATCACACGGACAGTGGAGCCTGGTGGGCTATAGTCTATGGGATCTCAGAGAGTCTGACATGACTGAAGTGACTGAACACAATCACCTGAGAGGGGATTAGAAATCCACATAGCTAACATCTGGGAGTGAGACCCACCCACCAGTTCGGCTTTATAAAATTTTCAGGTGTCTTCAGCGTGTAGCCAAGACTCCAGTGCTTTAGAGCAGAGGCTCTGAAATGGAGTCTCTCAGTAGCAGCAGCAGCAGCAGCACTTGGGGGCTTGTTAGCAGTGTGAGTTCCCCGGGCCTCCCCAGATGCAGAGTGGGGACTGACGGGGGCGCCCAGCAACCTGCCTTTAATGAGCCCTTCAGGTGATTCTGCTTCAGGCACTGCTTTAAAAAGTGTTGTGCTGTCTCTGCTTACCTCATCTGGTCTCCTTTTTGGGGCACCACCAGTAGGAAAATGGGATGATCTTTAGCAGGGGGGCCACAGTCCCAGTTTTGGGAGAATGTCCCAGATTTACTGGAAATGCTCGGTCCTGGCAACCAGGGCAGGTGGCCCCTCATCTCTTTAGAACTGTTTAAAACTCAGACCCCAGATCCACCAGACAAGCTGAATACAGTGTGATGAGTGCATTCATGACCTTTGATCCAACATCCATATAACAGCTCTCCTAAGTCTTGGGGATAGATACAAAGCCGTCAGATACACTGGTCTCCATGGCTCCCACTTCAGATATCTGCAAAAACAAACACTGCTGGGCCTTACTCAGAGCCACCTCACTGCGAGCTCTGCATGGATAATTGGCTTTTTTTTTTTTTAAGGGGTGCATCAAGGCAGTTAAAATATTCTGAGAGACACACTATCACTTTCCTAGTCATATAAACAGTTTGGAAGAAAATGGAAACAGAACTTTCTGTCCAGTTCTTTTACAGGCAACAAAGCAATGACATTTGCAGGTTGCAAAAACCTCATCACAGAGTATCAGCACTTCTTTTTTTCTTTTCTCTTTAAAATGTATTTACTTTCAAATTTTCCAGTTAGCTTGGTATGCAATAAAAAGCCCAGAAATTTGGCTTTAGCTTAAAATCACAAAGCTGGATCATCCAGACTTCCCAACAAACCAACATTTATGAATGAATTTACAACCTAAATTAATGAAATCAAAAGACACTTGCTCCTTGGAAGGAAAGCTATGACAAACCTAGACCGCATATTAAAGAGCAGAGATATCACTTTGCCAGCAAAGGTCCTTATAGTCAAAGCTGTGGGTTTTTTTTCAGTAATCATGTGAGAGCTGAACCCTAAAGAAGACTGAATGCTGAAGAATTGATGTTTTCAAATTGTGGCGCTCGAGAAAACTCTTAAGAGTTTTCTTAAGTCCCTTGGACAGCAAGGAGATCAAACCAGTCAGTCTTAAAGGGAATCAACCCTGAATATTCATTGGAAGGACTGATGTTGAAGCTGAAGCGCCAATACTTTGGCCACCTGATGCGAAGAGCTGACTCACTGCAAAAGATCCCAATTGGGAAAGATTGAGGGCAGGAGGAGAAGAAGGCGGCAGAAGATGAAATTGATAGATAGCATCACTGACTCAATGGACATGATCTGAGCAAACTCCAGGAAGTAAGGGACAGCGGAGCTTGGTGTACTTCACTTCATGGGGTCAAAAACAGTCAGACACAACTTAGCTCATCTAGCAGGGAACTGCAAAGCCGGTCCCTCATTAGAGCAACCTCCAGTCCAAGTCCGCTCCAAAAAGAGGCGGGAGGTGTTAAGCTGATGATGTGTTACTTAATATCTGCATAACAACAACAACCTAAATGGCTGAGGAAGTCAAAGAAAGAACCACAAGCTCCTTTTAACTCAAAGCCTGGTTTCACGAGTGAGTTTAGGCTTTCTAATGTCATGGCCAGGATCATTTGGAGGCAGTTTATGATCAAGGGGAAAATGGTGACCTGCCTAGGTCTCTGCTGTGCCACCCACCCCAAAGCCACAGTCACTCAGCTGAGGCCACTTAAACACATTGGCAGGCGCTCCCACACCCGGACCTCATCCTGCCTCAGCAAGGAAGAGTGAGCACATTCAATTCAGCCTCAGGTCAGGCTTGAAGAGTCCTGACCGTCAGATTCAGGCCATATTCATATTCATATTCAATGTCTATTAGGTGCAGGGGCCGTGTTGGTGGTGGCAGATCCTGGGTCTGATGAAATCGTAGGACCTCTGGGAGGAGGGCACCACCAATGTCAACACCTCCTTTTGACAGCAGAGGGAACTGAGGCTCAGAAAGGTTGACTGACTGGAAGATCATATATCTATTATTTTGCAAAACTAGGACTGGAATCCGGGGTTCTGACTTCAAGGCCAATTCATAGCTTCCTCAAGTGCAGCCATCAGACCCTTAACTTTTGTTGTTCAGTTGCTAAGTTGTGTCTGACTATTCGTGACCCCATGGACTGCAGTACACCAGGCTTCATTCTCCCTCACTACTTCCCAGAGTTGGCTCAGATTTACGTTCGTTGAGTGATGCTATCTAACCATCTCACCCTCTGCTGCACCCTTTTCTTTTTCTCTTCCATCTTTCCCAGCATTGGGGGCTTTTCCAAGGAGTCAGCTCTTCACATCAGGTAGCCAAAGTATTGGAGCTTCAGCTTCAGCATCAGTCCTTCTGATGAATATTCAGGGCTGATTTTCTTTAGGATGGACTGGTTTGATTTTTCTGTACTTCAAGAGACTCTCAGAAGTTTTCTCTAGCACCACAGTTTGAAAGCATCAGTTCTTTGGCCCTCAGCTTTCTTTTTTTTTAATTTTTTAATTGAAGGATAATTGTTTTACAGAATTTTGTGGTTTTCTGTCATACATCAACAAGAATCAGCCATAGTTATACCCATGTCCTCTCCCTTCGAGACCTCCCTCCCACCTCTCTTCCCATCCCACCCTTCAGCCTGTCACAGAGCCCCTGTTTGAGTTACCCTGAGTCTTACAGAAAATTCCCATTGGCTATCTGTTTTACACATGGTATTGTAAATTTCTATGTTACTCTCTCCATACATCTCCCCTTCTCCCTCCTCTCCTCCCACCTTGTCCATAGGTCTGTTTTCTATATCTGTTTCTCCATTGCCACCCGGAAAATAAATTCATCAGGACCATCTCTTCAATTCCATATATATGTGTCAGTATATGATACTTATATTTCTCTTTCTGACTTACTTCACTCTGTATAATGGGCTCTAGTTTCTTCCACCTCATTAAAACAGATTCAAATGTATTCTTTTTTATGGCTGAGTAGTATTCCAGTGTATATATGTACCGCAGCTTCTTTATCCATTCACCTGTCAATGGACATCTAGGTTGTTTCCATGTCCTAGCTGTTGTAAATAGAGCTGCAGTGAACATTGGGGTACCTGTGTCTTTTTCAGTTTTTATTTCCTCAAGGTATATGCCTAGGGGTGGGACTGCTAAGTCACATGGTGGTTTTATTCCTAGCTTTTCACGGAGTCTCCATATCACCTTCCATAGAGGCTGTATCAGTTTACATTCCCACCAGAAATGCCAGAGTGTTCCTTTTTCTCCACACCCTCTCCAGCATTTATTGTTTGTGGACTTTTTGATGTTGGCCATTCTGACTGGTGTGAGGTGGTATTTCACTGTGGTTTTGATTTGCATTTCTCTGATAATGAATGATGTTGACCATCTTTTTGTGCTTGTTAGCCATCTGTATGTCTTCTTTGCAGAAATATCTCTTCAGGTCCCTTTCCCACTTTTTGATTGGGTTGTTTGCTTTTCTGGTATTGAGTTATATAAGCTGCTTGTTTATTTTGGAAATTAATTCTTTATCAGTTATTTCCTTTGCTATTATTTTCTCCCATTCTGAGAGCTGTCTTTTCACGTTGTTTGTAGTTTCCTTTGTTGTGCAGACGCTTTTAAGTTTAGTTAGGTCTCACTTTATTTTTGTTTTTATTTCCATTACTCTAAGAGGTGGGTCATAGAATATCTTGCTTTGATTTATGTCATCAAGTGTTCTGCCTATGTTCTCCTCTAAGAGTTTAATATTTCTGGTCTTATCAGTTCAGTTCAGTCGCTCAGTCATGTCCGACTCTGTGACCCCATGAATCGCAGCACACCAGGCCTCCCTGTCCATCACCAACTCCCAGAGTTCACTCAGATTCATGTCCATCGAGTCAGTTTGCCATCCAGCCATCTCATCCTCTGACATCCCCTTCTCCTCCTGCCCCCAATCCCTCCCAGCATCAAAGTCTTTTCTAGTGAGTAAACTCTTCGCATGAAGTGGCCAAAGTACTGGAGTTTCAGCTTTAGCATCATTCCTTCCAAAGAAATCCCAGGGCTGATCTCCTTCAGAATGGACTGGTTGGATCTCCCTGCAGTCCAAGGGACTCTCAAGAGTCTTCTCCAACACCACAGTTCAAAAGCATCAGTTCTTTGGCACTCAGCCTTCTTCACGGTCCAACTCTTATATTTAGGCCTTTAATCCATTTTATGCCAAAGCCTTTGACTGTGTAGATCACAATAAACTGTGGAAAATTCTGAAAGAGATGGGAATACCAGACCACCTGACCTGCCTCTTGAGAAATCTGTATGCAGGTCAGGAAGC
>SJYQ01095325.1:68553-86498 GCA_006410935.1 Redunca redunca
TTTTTAATATGCTATCTAGGTTGCTCATAACTTTCCTTCCAAGGAGTAAGTGTCTTCTAATCTCATGGCTGCAATCACCATTTGCAGTGATTTTGGAGCTCCCAAAAATAAAGTCAGCCACTGTTTCCCCATCTATTTGGCATGAAGTGATGGAACCAGATGATAGTTTTCTGAATGTTGAGCTTTAAGCCAACTTTTTCACTCTCCTCTTTCACTCTCATCCAGAGGCTCTTTAGTTCTTCTTCACTTTCTGCCATAAGGGTGGTGTCATCTGCATATCTGAGGTTATTGATATTTCTCCCGGCAATCTTGATTCCAGCCTGTGCTTCCTTCAGCCCAGCATTTCTCATGATGTACTCTGCATAGAAGTTAAATAAGTAGGGTGACAATATACAGACTTGACGTACTCCTTTCCCAATTTGGAACCAGTCTGTAGTTCCATGTTCAGTTCTAACTGTTGCTTCCTGACCTGCATACAGATTTCTCAAGAGGCAGGTCAGGTGGTCTGGTATTCCCATCTCTTTCAGAATTTTCCACAGCTTATTGTGATCCACATTAAACATATTAGCATATAGTTGCTCATAATATTCTCTTATGATCCTTTGTATTTCTGTGTTGTCTGTCATAACCTCTCCTTTTTCATTTCTAATTTTATTGATTTGATTTTTATCCCTTTTTTCTTGATGAGTCTGGCTAGTAGTTTGTCAATTTTGTTAATCTTCTCAAAGAACTGGCTTTTAGTTTTATTATCTTTGCTATTGTTTCCTTCATTTCCTTTTCATTTATTTCTGCTCTGGTTTTTATGATTTCCTTCCTTCTGCTGACTTTTGGGGTTTTTTGTTCTTTTTTTCCCAGCTACTTTAGATGCAGAGTTAGGCTGTCTGTTTTAGGCTTTTCTTGCTTCTTGAGGTGTGGTGGTATCACTATAAACCTCCCTCTTAGAACTGCCTTTGATGAGTCCCATCAGTTTTGGGTCATCGTGTTTTTATTGTCATTTGTTTCTAGGAATCTTTTGATCTCTTGTTTTATTTCTTCAGCAACCTCTTTGTTATTTAGTAATGTATTGGTTAATCTCTGTGATTTTATGTATTTACTATTTTATTCCTGCCGTTGATATCTAGTCTTATAGTGTTGTGGTCAGAGAAATTACTTGATGCAATTTCAATTTTCTTAAATTTACTGAGAGCTGATTTGTGGCCCAAGATGTGGTCTATCCTGGAGAATATTCCATGTGCACTTGAGAAGAAAATGTATTCTTCTGCATTTGGATGGAAAGTCCTGAAGATATCAATTAGGTCCGTTTGGTCTAGTGTCTCATTCAAGATTTGTATTTCCTTATTGATTCTCTGTTTTGGTGATCTGTCCATTGATGACAGTGGGGTGTTAAAATCCCCTGCTATTATTGTGTTGCTGTCAATTTCTCCTCTTATGCCTGTTAATGTTCACCTTATGTATTAAAATGCTCCTTTGTTGGGTGCATAGACATTTACAATCATTATTTCTTCTTCTTGGATTGATCTCTTGATCATTATACCATGTCCTTCTTTATATCTTATGATATTCTTTATTTTAAATCTATTTGGCCTGAAATAGTATTGCCACTCCAGCTTTCTTTTGGTTTCCATTCTCATGGAGTATTTTTTTCCCATCCTTTTACTTTCAGTCTGTATGTGTCTCTAGGTCTAAAGTGGGTCTCCTGTAGGTGGCATATATATGGGTCTTGTTTTTGTATCCATTCAGTCAGTCTGTATGTTTTGGTTGGTGCATTTATCCATTTACATTTAAGTTAATTATTGATATATACGTTCCTATTGGCATTTTCTTGATTGTTTTGGGTTTGTTTTTGTAGGTCTTTCCTTTCTCTTGTGTTTACTGGCTATGTAAGTCCCTTTAGTATTTGTTGCAAGGCTGGTTTTGTGGTGCTGAATTCTCTTAATTTCTGCTTGTCCATAAAGCTTTTGATTTCTCCATCAGTTTTGAATGAGATCTTTGCTAGGTACAGTAATCATGGTCGTAGGATATTCTCTTTCAGTACTTTAAATACATCCTGCCATTCTCTTCTGGCCTGTAGAGTTTCTGCTGAAAGATCTACTGTTAATTGTATGGGTTTTCCCTTGTATGTTGTTTGTTGCTTTTCCTTTGCTGCTTTTAATATTCTTTCTTTGTGCTTAATCTCTGTTAGCTTGACTAATATGTGTCTTGATGCATTTCTCCTTGGATTTAACCTGTAATGGACTCTCTGCACTTCTTGGACTTGATTGACTATTTCCTTTCCCATGTTGGAGAAGTTTTCAACTATAATTTCTTCAAAAATTTTCTTAGTGCTTTCTTTTTTTCTTTTTCATCTGAGACCCCTATAACTCAAATACTGGTGTGTTTAATATTGTCCCAAAGGTCTCTGAGGCTTTCCTCAATTCTTTTCATTCCTTTCACTTTATTCTGCTCTTTAGCATTTATTTCCACCATTCTATCCTCCAGCTCACTTATCCATTCCTCTGTCTCAGTTATTCTGCTATTGGTTCCTTCTAGAATATTTTTAATTTCAGTAATTGTGTTATTCATCTCTGTTTTCTTGTTCTTTATTTTTGCTATGCCCTTGGTGATTGTATTAACTGTGTTAAATGCTTCTTGAATTTTCTCCACTCTATTTTCAAATTTTTGGAGCATCTTTACTATCATTATTCTGAATCTCTTTCAGGGAGATTGCTTATTTCCTCTTCATTTATTTGGTCTTATGAGTTTCTACCTTGTTCTTTCATTTGTGTTGTATTTCTCTGTCTTTTCATCTTTTCTTTTTTCTAAATTTCTCCACTTGAGATCCCCTTTTCCCAGGCTTTAGGATTGTATTACTTCTTCCTTTTGATTTTTGCTCTTGGAGGGAAACGTTGGTTGGGTGGTTTGTGTTGATTTCTTGTTGGGGGTGATGTGCCTGTGTTCTAGTGGGAGGAGATCAAGTAGGCAATTACAGAAATACTGGGAAATATACACACACACATCCACATATACAGTTATAACCAAAGTGTTCTAAAGAAAAGAGTACAGGAGATTGACTTGGTGAGCAAGGGAAACCAGAGGTGATATCAACCAATTGAAATCAGAGTTAGCTAATGTTCAATCTGGAAATCTTAGCATGAGTGGAAGGCCAACTGGGGAATATAGCATAGAGAGCTCAACCATTTAACTTACTTGGTGAAAGAAGAAAGAGTAAAAGAAAAAAGGGAAAATAAAAAAGAGAGAGAACAAAGAAAGAGGAGAAGGGAGGGAAAAGATAAAAGGAAGGGGTGGAGAAGAGAATAAAAAAATAAAAACAGAGAGAGAAAATTAAAAATTGAAAAGCAAAGATGAATAGACTTGTGTGGAAAAGATTTATTTATATTCAGGAATAGGTACAGCTGGTAAAGAACAGTAGGAAAAGCAGTTGACTATATCCAAAACAAAATCCAAAAAACTCATCAGGAAAGAAAAAAAAAGTGAGGAGAAATAAAAACACTAAAATGATTTTTTTTCCTTGCCTTTTTTTTGGCAAGAAACACAAAGAAGAAAACTCCTTAGTACCGCAAAAGGCTAATATGATGGTGGAAATATGTTGGGGAATAAACAGTGTGATTTATAAGAAGAAAGAATCTTAAAATGATTTTTTAAAATAACAACAACAAAAAAGAAAAAACAAAGAGAAAAACTCCACAGCACCGCTAAATGCTAGTGTGAAGGTGGAGATATGTTGGGGGAATAAACTGTGATTTATAAGAGAAAAAGAAAAGAAAAAGGAAAAAAAAATTTTTAAGGGTTTTTAAGGTCATAGTTCTTGGTTATGGAGTCTGCCTCTGTGGATGGTGTTGGGTTAGTGGCCTGTGATGTTTGCCTGGTTGGTGGAGCTTGTGCCTGTGTTCTGGTTGATGGAGCTGGATCTCAACTCTCTGAAGGGCAGTGCAGCACCCAGTAGGAGGTTTTGGAGTGTCCATGGGTTCAGTATGCCTTTGGGCAGTCGTTTTAGCTTTCGCGGTGTCAGGCCTGTCTATTTTCGCAGCTGCTCCAAAGTGGCTCTCTCAGCATAACTGCAGTGCCGCCTGTCCCCTACGTGTCCCTGGGATCACTGCTGGTGCTTCTGTTCCCCTGTCCTGCCCTGTGCTGCTGGCTGAAACTTGCTAGGTAGGTGCTTGTGTGGCTCCTTCTGTGTTGCGGCGACTTGTGTGGGCTCCCTCAGGCCCCTACGCTCACCCTCTGGGTCGCAGGGCTGTGTGCACTTGACTCCCAGTTCCCGAGCTCCACCCTCTGCGTCTGTTGTGCACGTGTCTCAGCTCCCGGGGCTGGTCTCTGCGTCGCCGGGCTAGTGTGGACTTGTTTCGGCTCCCCATACCCGCCCTCTGCGTCTCGGGGCTTGTTGTGCACGTGTTTTGTCTCTGCCTGCACTCTTTGTCACGGGAGTTATTTGTTCTTGGCCCTCAACTTTCTTTTCGGTCCAACTCTCACATGCATACATGACTACTGGAAAAACCGTAGCTTTGACTATACGGAGCTTTACTGGCAAAGTGATGTCCCTGATTTTTGATATGCTGTCTAATAATATGTCTCAGGGCTTCCCTGGTAGCTCAGCTGGTGAAGAATCCACCTGCAGTGCAGGAGACCCGGGTCAGTTCCTGGGTTGGCAAGATCCTCTGGAGAAGGGATAGGCTACCCACTCCAATGTTCTTAGGCTTCCCTGGTAGCTCAGATGGTAATGAATCTGCCCACAATGCAGGAGACCTGGGTTCGACCCCTGGGTTGGGAAGATCCCCTGGAGGAGGGCATGACAACCCACTCCAGTATTCTTGCCTGGAGACAGAGCAGCCTGGAGGGCTACAGTCAAGCGATCGCAGAGCTGGACGTGACTGAGCGACTAGCGCAGCACAGCTAGGCTTGTCCTCACCTTCCTTCCACGGAACAGGCGTCTTTTACTTTCATGATTGCAATCACTGTCCTCAGTGATTTTGGAGCCCAAGAAAATAAAATCTGTCCCCACTTCCACTTTTTTCCCTTCTATTTGCCATGAAGTGATGGGACTGGATGCCATGGTCTCTTACCTGGTTACTCATTGTTTTTACCAGTATCACCGCTATTATTCTACTACTACACCATAAACTCCTGTCAACCTTCAGAATTACCATTACTATTGTAATTACTGTTTTACCACCTGCTATGCTCTAGGCACTGTCCTAAGCCTTGCTTGAGCATAATTCTGTTTATTCCTTTTAATAGCTTCATCTAATAGCCTCCCTTACCCTATCAGACGTGGATTGGGACCTAGAATGGTTAAGTAACTTGTTAGGTCTTTTGGTAGAGGCTTGAGCCTTTTGCATGGGACTCTGAGGCTGCACACTTTAACCTCCATAACATAATGTCCTCTCCAGTTTCAGTGTCTGGAAGCCTCCTTGTCCCTCCAGTTTGAATCCCACCTTGGTTAATTGTCTGGCAATGAAGTTCTGGGAATCAGGGTCCTCCTTCACTTCTCCTGATCCTCTGGGTCACTGTCCGGTGGTCTCTGACTGCCGGTTCCTGAGATTAGATTCCTGCTACCCTCAGCTCACAGCCATAACCTCCTTCACTGGGGGCCGTCAGCTATACCCTCTGTGGCTGCCAGAGCCCTCTTTCTCAGTGCCGACACTCTCAGATGAAAATTTTCCTCGGCCCTACGAGTGGAGTCCTCTGAGATGTTGCCCCTTTTCACGGCCAGCATTACCAGCTGCTCCTCTCGTCCCCATTTTGGATGACATAGAGTGAACCCTCTCCAAGTCTCCTGGCTTCATTCTGGACGAGTCCAGCCTCCAAATCTTCAGTGTCTGGTTAGGCCATCTTCCTCTCACACATCATCCTCTCACAATTGACATACAAAAAACTGTACATATTTAAGAACACAACTTAATAAGCTTGCAGATAGCTGATTAAAACCATGAAACCATCAGTACACCCCATGTCATGTTCATCTCTTCAAAAGTTTCCTCCTGAACTTATCTATTATTATTTGTTTGAGTGTGTTTCAAGGCTGTGTATTGTCACCCTGCTTATTTAACTTATATGCAGAGTACATCATGAGAAATGCTGGACTGGAAGAAACACAAGCTGGAATCAAGATTGCCGGGAGAAATATTAATAACCTCAGATATGCAGATGACACCATCCTTATGGCAGAAAGTGAAGAGGAGCTAAAAAGCCTCTTGATGAAAGTGAAAGTGGAGAGTGAAAAAGTTAGCTTAAAGCTTAACATTCAGAAAATGAAGAGCATGGCATATGGTCCCATCACTTCATGGGAAATAGAAGGGGAAACAGTGGAAACAGTGTCAGACTTTATTTTGGGGGGCTCCAAAATCACTGCAGATGGTGATTGCAGCCATGAAATTAGAAGACACTTACTCCTTGGAAGGAAAGTTATAAGCAACCTAGATAGTATATTCAAAAGCAGAGACATTACTTTGCCAACAAAGGTCCATCTAGTCAAGGCTATGGTTTTTCCAGTAGTCATGTATGGATGTGAGAGTTGGACTGTGAAGAGGGCTGAGCGCCGAAGAATTGATGCTTTTGAACTGTGGTATTGGAGAAGACTCTTGAGAGTCCCTTGGACTGCAAGGAGATCCAACCAGTCCATTCTGAAGGAGGTCAGCTCTGGGATTTCTTTGGAAGGAATGATGCTAAAGCTGAAACTCCAATACTTTGGCCACCTTGTGCGAAGAGTTGACTCATTGGAAAAGACTCTGATGCTGGGAGGGATTGGGGGCAGGAGAAGAAGGGGACGACCGAGGATGAGATAGCTGGATGGCATCACGGACTCGATGGATGTGAGTCTGAGTGAACTCCGGGAGTTGGTGATGGACAGGGAGGCCTGGTGTGCTGCAATTCATGGGGTTGCAAAGAGTCGGACACGACTGAGCGACTGAACTGAACTGAAGGCAAAGTCTGCCTTCTTGGCACATGTGTGAGCTCAGCACTGTTCACTACAGGCCCCGTGCTGCCCAGTGCGTCTCTAGGGCTCACTCATCTTAACACAACTGAAGCTCAGTAAACTTTGACTACTGCCTTTCCCTTTCTCCTCCTCCCAGACCATTTCATTCTTCTTAGAAAAAAGAGAATAGAGAGGACTGTCATATGTTTACACGGAGCGGTGATCCTGCAAATGTTTCTGCACATGCCTGCCATCTGATCAGAACAAAAGCTGGCCAGGCATGTGTGTCCTCTATTAACCCTCCGTCCAAGACATAAGGAGGAGCTGTCTCCATGGGCAGCCTAGGGGACCCCACCCCTCCCCTCAAACACCTAGCAGCTTGTCCTGGGGGAAACTTAGGTAAACTAATCATTATAGTAACTGTGCTATATTTTCATCTACAGAGGTCTTCACCAAGCAGGTGGACTCAGAGAGAAGAGAGAGACTAAGCCTGCCTGGGTAAGTGAAGGAAGGCAGCCTGGAGGAGGTAACATTTGCTATGAGTTATAAAGGAGGGTGAGAATTCTTAGTGTTTTTAAGATTTCTTTGTGTTAATTTTACTATCAATGTATAGTTTTTCATGTTTACTGAAAATTCCACACAACTCAACTTTTCAAACTTGAGTCAGTAAGTCCCACATCCAAATCTGAACTAATGAGGGAATGGCAAAAAATATAAGATATGGTCACAATCTTTCAGGCGTTTACTGTTTTGTTAGCAGAGAGCATACTTTCATGTGTAACATTTACTTGTTATTTAAGTAATTAATAAAAATATTGGTGTTGGGAAAGGATGACTCAATTCATATATTCCCAGATTTTTCCTCTGCCCAAACCATTTGTGTATAATCTACGTATTAATGGATAAACATTTGTCTAGCTGCAGCAAGCGGGAGCGATTCTCTAGTTGTGATGTGCAGGCTTCTCGTTGCTGTGAATTTTCTTGTTGCGGAGCCTGGGTTCTAGATTTGGGAGCTTCAGTAGTTGCTGCACAGGGGCTCAGTAGCTGTGGTGTGGAGGTTTAGTTGCCTTGAAGCACATGGCATCTTCCTGGACTGGGATTAAACCCATGTCCTAACCACTGGACCACCAGGGAAGTCTCTATTGTCACCATCTTTATGGAGCTTACAATTCTGCAGTTGAACAGACCTGGTAGGAAAATATCATTTGAAATATAATTTCAAGAATCTCAAAAGCAAATTGAGTATTTTGACAGGTTAATCTGGGCATATGTCCTGAGAAAGGAGAAAGGTCTTGAGTTGTTTGTTATTGAAAGCTGTCATTATTGAGATTCCCTGAAAAGATGACCATTTACTAGAATCTCTGACTACTCTTCATTATCCGGGCTTGTCTTTAGACTGCTACAACAACAGCTGCATCCCCTTGCTGGGTCAGATTGCTTATGCGTTGCATCTGTGATTCAGTATCACTGCTTTGCAATGGATGCGTGCGTGCGTGCTCAGCCACTTCAGTGTCTGACTCTTTGCAACTCTATGGACCATATGTAACCTGCCAGGCCTCTGTCCATAGGATTTCCCAGGCAAGAATACTGGAGTGGTGGCCATTCCCTTCTTCAGGAAATCTTCCTAACTCAGGTATCTTCTTAACCCAGAGATCAAGTCTCTTATATCTCCTGTATTGGCAGATGGGTCCTATTACCTGCGAAGCCCTTGCAATGGATAGGTCTATGTTATCAATACTTTTCTATTAATCTGGCTTTGGTAATGCCAAACTGTAATGTAAATTTGGAAGACCATTCCTCTAGATTAGGTTCTTTAGAGAGGACCTAAGAAAGTTGAAAGTAGAAGCTGAGCAGGAAGGGTTTCAAAGTTCTTTGCCCTACAAGGGAGCAAGAACTAGGTGAGATTCATAGAATGAGATCTAGAAAGGGAAAGGGCAAAGTATTAGGCATACTTGCACCTTGGGCAAAACTACCATGTGGATCCAGCGTACTCTAGGCACCGGCTAGATCTGCTCTGTGAGTCCTGGGTCATTCCCAGAGCAACTAAAAGCTCTCATTTTACAGTCACTGGACTCAGCCAAATCTCCCTGCCTGCACCCTGGGTTCCCACTGCACCACCACTAGGAACTTATGCCCTTGATTTAAGGTAGTCACAGCACTAGAAAGAGAGTTAGCGGCTCAGTCATGTCCAGCTCTTTGCAGAGCCATGGACTGTAGCCATGAGCTCCTCTGTCCATGGGATTTCCTAGGCAAGATACTGGTGTGGGTAACCATTTCCTTCTTCCTGACCTAGGGATCGAACCCAGGTCTCCTGCACTGTAAGCAGATTCTTTACCGTCTGAGGCAGAAGGGATGCGCTAGACATTTTCTTTAAAAATCTGAGAGAAGTAATGCTTTGTGGAAATGATTTTCAAATTTAATTTTTTTGTTAACAGAAAACTCTTTTGTTCCTAATAATAAACCTGCTCTGGCTGAAGCAGGGTGGAGGTCTCCTTCCTCCTCAGCTCACCCTTGCCGCTCCCTGAGACATTTGTGCAGAAGCCTGAGGCTGCTGTGAACACTGTTTTAAAAGCTTTGCTGCCAACAAACCAACCATACAAATTTATTCTTGAGATAGTTGGGGAAATTTGAATACGGACTTTGTATTCATTTTGTTAGGTATGATAATGGTATTATGGTTATGTGAGAACAATGTCCTTTAAATGTTTTTTATTGTGGTAAAAGTTGCATAATATAAAACACACTATTTTAACTATGTCCTTATTTTTTAAAGCTTCATATTCCAGATGTCTAGAATTTTCATTAAAAAGAAGTAATTATGACAGAATGAAAAATAATGTTAAATCAAGGTGGTGGGCATAGGGGTTCATTATAACATCCTTTCTGAAAAACGCAGAAGCAGCGCTTAGCACTGTAGAAGTCCCAGGCATCATTGTGGGAACTGGTATATTGGTGCAGCTTTCTTCTGAAATCCAGGTGAGGGGGTGTCTGCTGCGTCCTCTCCATTTACTCACCACTTGTGGGGGGCTGGCAGGACACCCCGCTAGACTGAACGGTAAAGGGCACATAGCATTTTTCACCATTATGGGCAGGGCTGGCCCCATGCACGTCCTCCCCGGTGTTGGCCCCCCACCGCCTGTCTCCGCTGAGTAGGCAGGATGCCCTGCTCTAACCCAACACCTGCTGCCTCAGAGGAAAACCGAGCTGATGACCGTGCTCCTTCCTTCTTCCCCCTCTCCATTCCCTCTCCCAGGGATCCAGGGATCCCAGGAGGGTTTCTCATGACCAGGAAGCTGCGAGATGCCTTCTGGGGCGATGCTGCCCTTTCACTTCAGGGCCTCGCTTTAGACGGGCCCAGTGCCAGTTCTGTTCTCACTTCTTGCTCTGCCCTCTGCCACAGTCAGTACAGTAAGCTGAATCGTAGAATCCGAGAGAAAAGCATAGCCCCTCAAGCAGAGCAAGAATGCCCTCAGGCACCTCTGTTGCAGTGGTGGGCTTCTGCTAGCATGTTTCTATCTAAAATTCTTTCCATAAACGTTTACAGAATGCTCCTCTGTGTCAGGTACAGTGTGAGGAACTAATGGGCAGAGACCAGTAACATCTCCCGGGGACAGTGAAAGCTCAGGAGCAAGTGAACCAAGAAATCTCTTGCAGCCCAGGAAATTTAGACCCGCTGGTCTCCAACTGCAGACCCTGGAGACCCTGGGACTGAACAGATCCCCCTCACCATAGCAGTGAAAGGTGGCTGACTGGCCAGGGAGCCTGTTGCTTCATGAGATGCTGTTTGTCAATATTCTGGTCCTGAGCTTTGCACAATGAGAAGCTCGGTTTTATTAATTCAGGTCCTGGGGGATTCAAGCCTGAGTTCCAGGAGACTCATCTACAAGTGAGCAATGCATGAGCACGGCTGTCCTGTGACCGCAGTATTCACACCTGCTTCCCAAGACATACATTTCCCTAATGGAGCTTATAACAGGAGGCTGATTGGCGAGCACAGAATCAGCCCAAAGGAAGGGAGTGACTGTGAGGAGATTTTACTCAGGGCATGTGAATAGAATAGGTCACGGGCAAGCCTCCTTGGATGTTTTTACCCGGAATACCCTTGAGTGGGCTCTTCTCAAGATGCGCCTCTTTGTAAACACCTGTTTTGTTTTTTTTTGGTTAAGGTCCGCGGTATGCGATATCTTACCTGCATGGAACGGATGGAATCCTGCAGTGGAAATTAGCCACTAGACCCACCAGGGAAGTCCTAACTAAACAACTATTTTTTTGTTAGCCACTTAGAGCACCCTTTCAAAAGATGACAGCTTTCTTCGTATTAGTTTCATTCCAGTTGTGTTTTCTGGAGGTTGTCTTGAGGTTCTGGAGAAGGGGAGGAGACTTAATGGGAAATGCCCCAGCCCAAGGCTTTCTACAGTACCGTGAGTTCTGGCATTTCTACACCAATGTATGGAGGTGGGAGCGGTTGTGGGGAGGTTTGCAGCCTGCAGGCTCTTTTCCTTCATCTGGTTCTGTGCAACGTGAATAGAGGTTATATCAGGGCTTGCCAGCTTATATGCAGCAGGGACCAGGTGTGTAGCAGAGTGAATCAGGCTGAATAAAAGAATAATCTCAATAGCAGTTTGAGCATAAATATGTTTCTTAATAGTCTTCCCTATAAGAAAAAATAGCACAGGTGTGAGGATAAATGGCAGCTGATGCTCAGTGGGGAGGGGACAAAGTAAATCTTGGGGACAAGGTGAATCTTGGGGACTCTGGCAATCTGGAGAGAGTGCCTCCCTTCTCATGATGACCCAGCAACCGTGGCCTTGTGGGAATGAGGTCCCGAAGTTACAAGATGCGAGTGTTTTCAAGAAAAGTTAGTACTCTGGATTTTAGGTGAAATCACCTGATTTTTTTCAGAATATTGGCAACCAATTCAAAGTTTTAAAAAATGCTCCTCTAAACAAACAAAACATGTCAGGGCCAGATTCAGTCAGCGAGCTAGATGGCAACTTCTACAGCCTGCAGGATCTTAGTTCCTGGACCAGGGTTGGAACTCCCCCCACCACCCTCCCCCTCCGCAGTGGAAGCTGGGAGTCCTAACCACTGGACTACCAGAAAAGTTCCTTCTTTATATTTTTTTAAAGGATCCTATGATTTTAGAAAATGCTGGTTTTAAAAGTTAAATAGGCAGAAAAATGTTAAGCAGGTATTTGTTGTTTTCTAACTGTAGGAGTTATCATGGCCGTTTAGATCCTGATACGTCTTTGGATTTCCAACTCAGGCTCTCGACTTCATGGATACAAGGCACCCCCCGCCCCTGCCACCATCCCACCCAGAGTCTAAGGAGGCCAAGTGCATCCATTTCCAGCTGACATTTTGGCGTCATTTTAGCCAGGGGCATTTTCTGGCCCTTTCCCCTAAGTTAAGGGGTACTTTCTTCTGAGGCCTCAGATCCCTGCGCACCCAACGCTGACAGCAATGGAGTGGAACAATGAAGTCAGCTTGTCCCCGCTCTGGAGGAATGTTCACATCTCTCATCCGGCTCACTTATCTAAAGTCTAGAACCATGTGGACTGAGTTCATCTTCATCTAGAAACTGTGGTTCCTCTACACCTGTCAGTCTCACCTCCTATAACCACTTTCCTTCTTACTTTTATTCTATGTTCATCATCCCATGTAAAATCTGGCTGAAAGCTCACCACCTCGAACCCTCTCCCAAAGTACCCCCTGACTTATTTCTACCCACCTGGCCTCCGTAGCTGGTTCTGACAACTTCACAGAAAGACTAAGCCCATACTTAGGCCCCAGCAAAGCAGAGGAACCAAAAAGAAGCAAAAAGCAGCTCTATGAATTTCTCCAGAATATTACAATTGGAGACTCAGAAAGGTTTTTAAACTTCAGCACTTATGTGAGCTTCAGTGTTGTTTTATTCTGAATTACACTCAGAAAGATCATCCTCTTTCCAGGGCTTGGGGCCTCCATTAGCATGAATGGAATCAATTTCTTCATACTATTTCATACTTTTTATTAGTTTGTCATCTGTAGCCTTCCAATTTCCAAAAGGAATTGGTGACTGCCTGCAATTAAAAAAAAACAACCCACATCTATGTGGGGTTGACATGTGGCATCTGTCCCTCCTTTTCAGCACCTCCAGCCCTTATCTCACTCTAGGCTTACTGCCAACACCTCTGAACAAATCTCCCACGTCCATCTTCCCAATCGAGTCCATCCTGTGCTCTGCTGCCAATTCTTTCTAAAGCACACAGTGATTTTGTCACCGTCCTGCATTTTTATCAGCTCCACCGAGATTATAAGTTGCCTAAAGATACAAACTATACACATTTATATTTCCTGTGTTGCTGTGATTCTCAGATTTGATGGGGAACTTATTTAAAATGTGACTCCATGATTCTTGCAATTAAAGATGGATCTGCTAGGACTAGAGTGAGGTCAGGAACCTGCCTTTTGTTTCCAGATGAGTACTCGCAGGCGACAGTGGCGCTGGGGCTCCATAGACTAGAAACTGAGAATCATTCTCTTTTAAATCGGGCAGGGACCTAATAAATGGGTAAAAATTGAGTTTACTTTCTTTTGAATCAATGCACCTCTATTTCATCTTCTCTGAAAAGATTTTAGTTCCCCATTTCCTTCACTCCAGCATCTGGTAGAATGTCATTGATTAGTTTCACACTGAAGTGATTTTTTAAAATATTCAGAAGAAAAACGAGGAGGAAGGAGCTTATAAATGGCTTTCACTGCACACCTGGAGAATTATCAAGGTGATAAATGGTCCTGTCAGTGATGTCTGGGTATAACCCAGGTGCTTAGATCACTGAAAAAGGGTCTTTTCCATCTCTGCCTGCCCACACCATCATTTACCCCTCGATAGCAGACTGCCAAAAGAGGCCACAGTTAACAGAAATATATTTTAAGCCCTAATTTCCAAACTTCATGCTCCCTCTCTAAACAGAGAAAGGGAATAAGAGAGAGCCAGGAGGAGCAGCGGAGAAAAGATTAAAGAAAGAGAAAGAAAAGAAAGAGAAAAGATTAAAGAAAGAGAAAGAAAAGAAAGAGAAAAGATTAAAGAAAGAGAAAAGAAAGAGAAGAAAGAAAAGAAAAGAAAGAGAAAGAGAAGAAAGAGAAAGAAAAAAAGAAAAGATTAAAGAAAGAGAAAAGAAAGAGAAGAAAAGAAGAGAAAAAGGATTAAAAAATAATATGACATGTGTTTCATTGAACACCTACTGTGTGCTAAGCTCCATTAGGCACCACACACAGGTAATCGATATCCTCACAGTAACCTGCAAGTAGGTATTGACTGTCCTATTTTGTAGAAAAGGAAACTGTTTGCCTCCCTCCTGTGACATTGCCATGACTCAAGCAAAGGAAACTGGGAAAAAACAATGCTTGAAAAGATAACCACACACTTCAGAGTCAACCCCTGGGCACGTTTGTAATGACGATTCAGAAAGGGCCTAAGAGGGGAAGGAAAACTCAGTCTGAAGGCTCTTCCTAAAGGCATGGGAAATGACCCTTCCGATCCCAAGTGCTCACGGGCTGGCTTTATCTTACCCCCAAACAGTCTTGAGGTGCTTGGGGATCTGTGACTTGTTCAGTTCATTACTAGTCATAGATGAGTTATTAAAAATAATTGACTCTTTCTTGGGCACAAATTCCATTTAATAGATTTAATATGACAAATCTCAAAACAAAAACAGAGAACAGCTCTCTGGCTCAGATCAGCGAGCAGCAACAGTGTTGTAACCCAGGCTTGGGATCTCTCCTCCTCCTGGGTGTCCTCTTCACCTGGCCTTCCGAGCCGTGGTCCTGCTGGCCACCAGGGAGAGCCCCTGTCTGTGGTTCCAGACGCTCTGCAGGTGGCTCCCGGGCTCCTGTACTCCCACCACCCCTCCCCTCCCCAGGCTCTCCTGTCCCAGGACCGCCACTGGCCTGTGTGGCAGGGATGTCACTCCACATACACGTGCTGACTTCTCTGTCTGCCTCCACAGCCAGCCCACTGAGCGCGGCCCCGGGGTCAGGATCTGATAGAAGGTCACCAGCCAGAGTGGCCTCCACTCTGTCCTTCAGCACAGCTGGCGGCAGGGCTCTTCCTGTTCGTAAAAACTCCTCTCCTGAGGCTCCCAGCCCAGCGGGCTTCCAGCCCCACCATGCTGTGCTGCTCTGAGTCTCTCATACACACACCGACTGTCATCCTTTCCTCCTTTGATGAGCGCCTTTTCCATCTGGGACAACATCTGCGGTGTTGAGAGAGGTATCCATCCCCAGCATCTCAACGTCTGAGCCTCATGAACAGCCATCAGCCTCAGGGCTAGCCCCCTGCCAGCATCAGCCCCACACAGCATCTTTCAGCTGAAAGGAAAGAACAGCCAAGGTTCGTGGTCAGAGGCAGCAGTGTGGATGTAAGGGGAGACAGCTTGACAAGGACAGAAGGTTCATGGACGATGGTGGGAGAGGCCAGGCTTAAGACATTGGATTTTATTTAATAAGCAGAAAACCACGTGGCTACACACACAGGGAGGAGTTGTGAACAGTGTTTCAGGGTAAAGAATCAGGAGGTAGAAAAAGTGGGGTCTTTGAGGGGCCTTTGGAGGCAAGGAGCCCGACTTGGGCCGCTTGCTCTGGAGCAGGGCCAGCTGGTCCTCGGGATCCGGGGAAGATCGTCTGAACCCACCCCACACACCGCGTGAGGTCCGAGGCCTTGCTTCCCCCGAGCGCCCTGGGCGCCGCCATCTAGCTCTGCTGAATGCTCATTCTGCATCTTCCTCTCTGCCCCAACCGTGACCAAAATGTAGGATGCAACCCTTTCTCCACCCTCTTCCCATCCTCTCCTACCAGGCAGGCTTGTGTAGCGGGATGAAGAGGACATGGGGAGGACAGATGTACATCAGAGAACCCTGGCGCAGATAGCTAAAATGAGACTTCCCGGATCTTAAAAGGCCCATGGGCCACTTCTGCTGACTCAGCTCTAGCCTTCCCCTGTGATATCCACCCTTTCTCCCTCCTTTTCCCTTCTCTCTTCACCACTTTCCGAATCTTGGCTTGTATTTTATGCTAGTGCCTCAACAATCTCTTCCTTGCTGCCTTTCAGATCATACCATCAGGGTCTTACCTCTATCTCCCCGAAGTTTGCTAAGTCTTTTTCTAAGCCACATCAGATTCTGTGTAAGAGAGACCCTGGTGCCAGTTTTATGAATAACAATTTTTCTTGGAACTCCCACCCCCAACTTCACCCCTAAGACAGCCCCTGGAGCACCTTTGAGAAACTTTCAGGCTTCACTTTGAGGTCAGCTTGAGAGTCCTTCCATGTTTAAAGTTCCTGTGTCTATGGTTCCTGATTTTCAATTCTGTGTGACTGGTTAAAAAAAAAAAAAGAAAGAGGCAGAAATACAAAGTTGAGAAGCAGGTTGGCTTACAGAAATGATTTTTACAAATTCTACTCTCAGAATCCCTTTATATCACTTATGAGGACTCCAAATAGCTTTCGTTTCTGTCCCTTGTCTCAATTTTAATGTCCTGGTGATCTTGGCATGGAATAACAGACTGGTTCCAAATCGGGAAAGTGAAAGTGAAAGTCGCTCAGTCCTGTCCGACTCTTTACGACCCCATAGACTGTCCATGGTATTCTCTAGGCCAGAATACTGGAGTGGGTAGCCCTTCTCTTCTCCAGGGGATCTTCTCAACCCAGGGATCGAACCTAGGTCTACCGCATTGCAGGTGGCTTTTTTACCAGCTGAGCCACAAGGGAAACCCAATCGGGAAAGGTTCATCAAATCGGGAAAGGAGTATGTCAGAGCTGAATTGTCACCCTGCTTATTTAACTTACATGCAGGGTACATCATGTGAAATGCCAGGCTGGATGAAGAATAATCTGGAATCAAGATTGCTGGGAGATATATCAATAACCTCAGATACGCAGATGACACCATCCTTAAGACAAAAAGCAAAGAAGAACTAAAGAGCCTCTTGATGAAAGTGAAAGAGGAGAGTGAAAAAGTTGGCTTAAAACTCTACATTCAGAAAACTGAGATCATGGCATCCGGCCCCATCACTTCATGGCAAATAGATGGGGAAACAGTGGTAACAGTGACAGACTTTATTTTGGGGGGGCTCCAAAATCACTACAGATGGTGACTGCAGCCATGAAATTAAAACACAAAAGACACTTGCTCCTTGGCAGAAAAGCTATGACCAACCTAGACAGCATATTAAAAAACAGAGACATTACTTTGCCCACAAAGTTCCCTCTAGTCAAGGCTATGTTTTTTCCAGTAGTCATATGTGGATGTGAGAGTTGAACACTGAGCACTGAAGAATTGATGTTTTTGAACTGTGGTGTTGGAGAAGACTCTTGAGAGTCCCTTGGACTGCAAGGAGGTACAACCAGTCCATCCTAAAGGAAATCAGATCTGAATATTCATTGGAAGGATTGATACTGAAGTTAAAACTCCAATACTTTGGCCACCTGATGTGAGGAACTGACTCATTGGAAAAGACCCTGATGCTGGGAAAGATTGAAGGCGGGAGGAGAAGGGGACAATAGAGAATGAGATGGTTAGATGGCATCACTGACTCGATGGACATGAGTTTGAGTAAACTCCAGGAGTTGGTGATGAATAGGGAGGCCTAGAGTGCTGCAGTCCATGGGGTCACAAAGAGTTGGACATGACTGAGGGACTGAACTGAACTGAACTGAACTGGTCTTGGCTTAGTAATTAGGTATTCTGAATATTATTATCCATCTCCTTAAAAATAGGACTAGTATAACCATCTGAAAGAACTAGAGTTCAGTTCAGTTCAGTTCAGTCACTCAGTCGTGCCCGACTCTTTGTGACCCCATGAATCACAGCACGCTAGGCCTCCCTGTCCATCACCAACTCTGGGACTTCACTCAAACTCATGTCCATCGAGTCGGTGATGCCATCCAGCCATCTCATCCTCTGTCATCCCCTTCTCCTCCTGCCCCCAATCCCTCCCAGCATCAGGGTCTTTTCCAATGAGTCAACTCTTCGCATGAGGTGGCCAAAGTATT
>SJYQ01095325.1:86792-227265 GCA_006410935.1 Redunca redunca
CATTTCTGTCCTTTATCGAGCCCATCTTTGCATGAAATGTTCCCTTGGTATCTCTAATTTTCTTGAAGACATCTCTAGTCTTTCCTATTCTGTTGTTTTCCTCTATTTCTTTGCATTGATCGCTGAGGAAGGCTTTCTTATCTCTCCTTGCTCTTCTTTGGAACTCTGCATTCAGATGCTTATATCTTTCCTTTCCTCCTTTGCTTTTCGCTTCTCTTTTCACAGGTATTTGTAAGGCCTCCTCAGACAGCCATTTTGCTTTTTCGCATTTCTTTTCCATGGGGATGGTCTTGATCCCTGTCTCCTATACAATGTCACGAACCTTCATCCATAGTTCATCAGGCACTCTGTCTATCAGATCTAGTCCCTTAAATCTATTTCTCACTTCCACTCTATAATTATAAGGGATTTGATGTAGGTCATACCTGAATGGTCTAGTGGTTTTCCCTTCTTTCTTCAATTTAAGTCTGAATTTGGCACTAAGGAGGTGAAACCATAATCACAGGAAACTAGCCAATCTGATCACATGGACCACAGCCTTGTCTAACTCAGTGAAACTAAGCCATGCTGTGTGGGGCCACCCAAGACCTTTGGGTCATGGTGGAGAGGTCTGACAGAATGTGGTCCACTGGAGAAGGGAATGGCAAACTACTTCAGTATTCTTGCCTTGAGAACCCCATGAACAGTATGAAAAGGCAAAATGATAGGATACTGAAAGAGGAACTCCCCGGGTCAGTAGGTGCCCAATATGCTACTGGAGATTAGTGGAGAAATAATTCCAGAAAGAGTGAAGGGATGGAGCCAAAGCAAAAACAATATCCAGTTGTGGATGTGACTGGTGATAGAAACAAGGTCTGATGCTGTAAAGAACAATATCGCATAGGAACCTGGAATGTCAGGTCCATGAATCAAGGCAAATTGGAAGTGGTCAAACAGGAGATGGCAAGAGTGAACATCGACATTCTAGGAATCAGCAAACTAAAATGGACTGGAATGGGTAAATTTAACTCAGATGACCATTATATTTACTACTGCGGGCAGGAATCCCTTAGAAGAAATGGAGTAGCCATCATGGTCAACAAAAGAGTCCGAAATGCAGTACTTGGATGCAATCTCAAAAATGACAGAATGATCTCTGTTCATTTTCAAGGCAAACCATTCAATATCACGGTAATCCAAGCCTATGCCCCAACCAGTAACGCTGAAGAAGCTGAAGTTGAACTGTTCTGTGAAGACCTTCAAGACCTTTTAGAACTAACACCCAAAAACGATGTCCTTTTCATTATAGGGGACTGGAATGCAAAAGTAGGAAGTCAAGATAACACCTGGAGTAACAGGCAAATTTGGCCTTGGAGTACGGAATGAAGCAGGGCAAAGTCTAATAGAGTTTTGCCAAGAGAACGCACTGGTCATAGCAAACACCCTCTTCCAACAACACAAGAGAAGACTCTACACATGGACATTACCAGATGGTCAACACTGAAATCAGATTGATTATATTCTCTGCAGCCAAAGATGGAGAAGCTCTATACAGTCAGCAAAAACAATACAGGGAGCTGACTGTGGCTCAGATCATGGTGAGAATTAAGTGAGATACTGTAAAATAATTTTTCAACTCTGAAGAGTATGTAAATGTTAGTTGTTATTATATTGTTTCATTGAGTAGATAATGGGGAATGCTGTGATCTTTTTCTGTTATCTCTTTGAAGTACCTAAGAACAGTGGAAAGGTTGAGTTCTGGAGTCTTTTCTGGAAAAGATTTGGAATCCTGGTCCTTCAGGATCCTGGTCCTACTGGCTCTGTGGGCAAGTCAGTTAACCTCTGTGAATCATTTCAACTTCTTTACCATGAAGAGAAAGAGAGAAAGAATTATAATGCAGTGTTTATTTTCCAGGGTTGCAGTGAGAATTCATAATAAAGTGTGTCAAGTCTGTACATCACTCAAATCCACCCTCCCATGTAATCTTTGGTCCACAATATCTTCTCTATTTTCATTAAGCCTTCACTGTAGAGACTGGCAATTCCTTTTTAAAATTAAAGTATACTTGATTTACAGTGTTTTATTTAGGTGTACAGCAAAATGATTTGCTTATGACACATACACATATATATTCTTTTTCAGATTCTTTTTCATTATCGGTTATTAGATATTGAATGGGCTTCCCTGGTGGCTCAGATGGTAAAAAAATCCACCTGCAATGTGGGAGACCTGGGTTTGATCCCTGGGTTGGGAAGATCTCCTGGAGAAGGGAACAGCTACCCACCTCAGTATTCTGGCCTGGCGAATTCCACGGACTGTATAGCCCATGCGTTCGCAAAGAGGTGGACACGACTGAGCAACTTTCACTTTCACTTTGGGGCTTCCCTGATGGCTCAGATAGTAAAGAATCTGCTTGCAATGCTGGAAGATCTGGGTTCAATGTTGAATACAGCTCTCTATGCCATACAGTAGGTCCTTGTTGTTTATTCCATTTAAAACTAGTCCTTGATGGCTCCACAGTGACATTCCTTGAACTGAGGCAATCAGGACACCTAATTCTTATGGTGGAAATACGTTCGAGATCAGATGTGAATTTAGGTCGACCCTGGGAAGGGCATGGGCATGGACCGGCGTGGGAGGCACCTCACAGAGATTAGCCTCTCACCCTGCACGCCCCCCTGCACAGCACCCCCTGCAGCCTGGTCCCACTGCGTGACCTTCAGGCATCCTCTGTGGGGCAGTTGCTGATACCTGCTGCTGTCTTGGACACTGGGTCAGAATCAGCCCCCAGAAAACTAATCTGGCCCATGACTTTGACTTTCCTGGCTGCGTGGACTTAGAGCTTCTCCTTGGGTTAGATATTGTTTCTCAGGTCTGTTTTAAACGTAAGTATTAATATCTCCTCAGCACGGATCAGGACTTGTATCAGCTTAGAACCATAAAAGAGGCACTGCGGGAAATTTCATCCAACCACCTTGGTTTATGTAAGAGGAAACTGAGGCCAGAGTGATGAGGTGACATCATCAAAGACACCCTGAGTTACAAACAGCACCAAGAGGAGAATGTGGGTCCGGCTTTAGGTCCAGGGATTTTTCCATTTCTTTCACCCATTTTTCCAAAAAACATTTATTGAGCACCCACTATGTACCAAGAGCTATGGTAAAGAGCTGGGGATATTGTTATCACCAGGGATGGATAATAGATGCCCTGACCATTTCACGCTACCTACCTATATGCGCTAACAATATAGATTAATGAGCTCCCTGCCACTGCCCTCCATTAGTAGGTCACCAAATAGGTAAGTGTGGATGAGAAGAGAAAGAGAGAAGTATATCTCTAACATGGGCTGTCACTTACCCATCTGCCTACCCAACCTGGACAGGAAAACTTGCCATGGGGATCCCTGGGCTGCCGGGCACAGCATGAGGGCTTGGAAACATGGAGGGGGGATGGGGCAAGAAGTAAAGGAAAAGAGGCACAGAGATCCCAAGAGCAGGTGTTAAAGGCGCTGAAAGCAAACCGCCCTCCTCCTACATAGCTGAACGGAGGTCGGGCGGGGATGTACGTGGGCCTACTTAATGATGAGACTCTGCTTCCCTGGGGGCGTGGGGAGCACTAGAGGAAGAAGCAGGATTCAGCAGCTGTCCTCCACCTTCCTGATCTCATGAGCTCAGCAGTTGTGCCCCACCCAGGGCCCCCTTTTCCAGGGCTCCTAACCTCAAACAGCCAAGACCACTAAGTTGGCTGGGGACCAGCTTACCCGGAAACTAGAAAGATATGCTGTGCATTTATTCTCGGTGAGTCACTGCTTTCATTTCATTAAACTTCAAGGAAATGTATTTAAGAGTTCTGATAGCCACGGCGAGCTTGTAACCAAAACCAAGACTTTCTCATGAACTGTTGATAATTACTGGGGAAAGTTTCAACCGTCCCATAATGGGTGTCAAAAGCGGTGTTATTTGAACATAACAGAATCACTTCCTGTCCTAAAAAGCCACCCCAGAGAGCTGAATACCTCTGGGAGACAGCCTAGCCCCGGTTACACTGTCTAGCACTAATTCTGCTTCACCTGGTTGGAGCTGAGGACTACTCTAGGGCCAGGCTTGCAAAATATGCATATTGTATAAAAGTCTTCCTGATTTTAGCTGCTTGCTATGCTTCTGGCTTCTAGGACGCCTGGACACTGGGTCCCCCATTTGCATCTCTCACAGCTACATATTCAAGGGGTTATGGTCTGAGAGGTTCCCAAACATACTGCATACAGGTAACTCAACCCTGGCCCCATGGGGGTGTCAGAATTCTCAGCAGCATTAGTCACTTCTCCAATCTACTCTTCAGAAAACCTTTAAAGGTAAATTATATACTATAAAAATAATTACAGTAGTCTCTCTACTTCTGTGAATGTTTTTAAATGTCTACAATTAAGTTGAGAAATAAAATAAAACCGTACCTGCTGGGGATAATCCATTTATTTGTTTGTGTTCATTAAATTCTGAATTAACATTCAACAAAAACTTACTGGCCTTCGAGTATGGGTCAAGCAGTGTTTTATCAGCTTCAGTGCTAAAAGGTTTGCCCTTCAGCAGTGGATCCAAGTAGAATTTCTGTGGGTGCTGCTGCTGCTAAGTCGCTTCAGTCGTGTCTGACTCTGTGCGACCCCATAGACAGCAGCCCACCAGGCTCCCCCGTCCCTGGGATTCTCCAGGCGAGAACACTGGAGTGGTTTGCCATTGCCTTCTCTGTCTGTGGGTGAGGCCTCAGCATTTTACAGTTTGTCAGGAGGCTGCATTGTACAGTCAAGGTGGAGAATCACCTTCCTGAGGGAGTGATGGGGCAAAGAGCAGAAGGACAGACTTGGCCAGGCTCTCACTTTTGATATCCATGTGGTGTTGAGAACCTCACTCGTGTCTTTGGCTTTCAGGCTGGACTTACTTCTGGACAAGGAGAGAATGGGATTTGATGGTCTCTGAGTTCCTTTCCATTACTCCTAAGTCTCTTGGGCTGAACCAAGGTATAAGTCCCTTTCAACTCCTACATTCTAGGACTTTTCAAGATGTTTTGTGGTGAGAGGAACTGGAAGCTTTTGGAGAGTCCCTGAGTTCAACACCTGTTCAGATGCCTCTCCCATTCTCTATACCAACTTATTTTACCCATTGGGTGTCCATCAGTCTCAGGGTTAAACCAACTTAACAGAAGACAGTGGCTACAACAAGGCTATAAAAGGTCCATTAGTCCCCATAATGCCCATTTTTCCCAGACTGCTTCCTCTTTCTAGACACTTATGGGACAGTGAATCAAGGGTTACCCAGGGAAGCAGAAAGGCCAGTGCCTGGTGGATGACAAGTGTGAAGACAAGGAACCAAGCATCTCTCTGAAGCGCCAGCTCTGGCAAGTAACTCAACATGCTAAGAGCATTCTGAGTCCCAACCAAGAAGAAACCTCTGCATGCCAGGCACCCAGAGGCTAAGGAGAAAAATACCCTTATCTACTTTCTTCCGCCCGGGTCTTGGTGTGATACAAGAGGAACACACATTCTCCATTCTTCACTGGCCAGGAATAATGTGGGAAGAATTTGGAGTTCACCCTTCTGGACAAAATGGAAGATTATTAACAGAAGAGTTATTGATAAGTATACAAATAAATTTTATTTTCCATTGTAGATCGATTTCTGAAAATATTATGTTCAAGTTGAACGTATGAAAACAGAACACGTCTTTCTTCTTTACTTGAAGTGGCCTCTAAGAGTTTCCATTGTGATTTCTCTGCATCTTAGTCTACTAGTTATAATGCAGTAGCCAACATTCAAATCCATGGAAGCAAATCCTTTTGTAAAGGATTAGATTAAATCATGTGAGGATGAACCAGGTCTTTCTTAAATTTTTAAATATTTTGAGTGAGAGACTTTATCAATCTTTATTACTCCTTACAGATTCAACTTTCAGTTCATATAAAGTCAGCCTCAGATGGAGACTCACTATTCCGATTACTCTACTGGGAAGATTGCTGAGCTTAGTCGCTCAGTCATGTCTGACTCTTTGAGACCCCATGGACTGCAGCCCGCCAGGCTCCTCTGTCCATCGGGATTCTCCAGGCAAGAATACTGGAGTGGGTTGCCATGCCCTCCTCCAGAGCATGGCAATGAGCAACATATATATGTATATATATTGTTGCTGTTGTCAGTTACTAAGTCATGGCCTACTCTTTGCAACCCCATGAACTGCAGCACTGCAGGTGCCTCTATCCTCCACTGTCTCCCAGAGTTTGATCAGACTCATATCCTTTGAGTCAGTGATGCAATCTAACCATCTCATCCTCTGCTGCCCCCTTCTCTTTTTGCCTTCAACCTTTCCCAGAATCAGGGTATTTTCCAGTGAGTCAGCTCTTCACATCAGGTGTCCAAAACACTGGAGCTTCACCTTCAGCATCAGCCCTTCCAGTGAATATTCAGAATTGATTTCCTTTAGGATGGACTGGTTTGATCTCACTGCTGTCCAAGGGACTCTCAAGAGTCTTCTCCAACACCACAGTTCAAAAGCATCAGTTCTTCGGTGTTCAGCTTTCTTTATAGTCCAACTCTCACATCCATACATGACCACTGGAAAAACCATAGCTTTGACTAGACAGACCTTTGTTGGCAAAGTAATATTTCTGCTTTTTAATATGCTGTCTAGATTTGTGATAGCTTTCCTTCCAAGGAGCAAGCATCTTTTTATTTCATGGCTATGCCACTATCCTCAGTGATTTTGGAGCCCAAGAAAATAAAATCTTTAAACTACGTGCATGTAAAAAAATGAGGATATTTTTTAAATTACAAAGTGAAGAGGATCTACCATAAGTATGATATTTAATGATGAAACTTAAGAAGCATTTTCACTAAAGTCAGAAATCAATGTTGTCTGCTATTGAACATTGTAGTGGAGTCTTAGCTATTACACTAAGACAAGGAAAAGAAATAAGAGTTAAATAGAATTGGAATGAAAGACCAAAAGTGATTGCTGGTTGCACAGAACAATATAAGCATAGATAGTCCAAAATAATTTGCTAATATTAGAGGGTGCAGTGAATTGCTAAATTTAAGAGCAAGTTAAAAAATCAATATTACCCCCAAATACTGGTAATAACGATAAATAATAGTTATTAGAAAATATGACAGAACAAAATTCTATGTAGAGTGGCAACAGAAATTACTAGGTACATGGGAGTAAACCTGTGCAAAAGTGCCTGCTGACCGGGTGCTTAGTTGTGTCCGACTCTCTGTGGGCCCATGGACTGCGACCTGCCTGGCTCCTCTGTGGGAAGACAATTATGAAGAAAATTATTAAATATTATTGGAGGACATAAAATAGATCTGAATAAAATTATAAACATGTCAATTCTCCCCCCAAATATTCTCTAAATTCAATGCTTTCAAATGAAAACGCAACAGAAATTTTTGTGGTACTAGACAAACTGATACCTAACCTCACAATTTCCAAACTGGTTTGAAAATAAGAACAAGGTGGAGGTTTGTTGGCTTTTTTCCTATACATTAAAGTTTATTATAAAGCTTTGGAACATAAAACAGTGAAATAATAGAACAGGGATAAAAAATAAAACAATGGAACAGACCAGAGACCCCAGAAATAGCACCATATACAGATTTTGAAACTTAATGTATTATACTGGTGACAGTGGGAATGGAGTACTCAAGAAACAGAACTGATTTGTCATGTGGGAAAAAAGTGAAGTTGATTCTTATCTCACACATACACAAAATAAATTCTAAATGGATTAAGACCTAGAAAATGAAAACCAAATGTTAAATGGGTTAGAAAAAAATACGGGACCTCTCTGTTCTTGAGATAGGGAACACGAGTCACAAAAAGCAGAAATGGTAAAAGAAAATACTGATTTCATTAAAATTTAAACTTTCTTTGTAACAAATGATCCCATAAACAAAAGATAAGTGATAGAGAAGATATGCAATGTATCAGAATACATAAAAGATTCATATCAGAACATATAGAGATTTCCTACAAACTGATAAGAAAAACCATCTGATCAAAAATTGTGCAGAGGATATAAACAACTCACAAAAGTCCAAACAACAAATAAACACATGGCAAGATACTCAAAATAATTAATAGTCAGTGAAATAGAATAAAAGCAACATGAGATGCTATTTCATATCTATCAAATTGGTGAAAATTAAAGAGTCTGCCTGTGACGATGGTGGAAAACTCAAATGCAACTGGTGGGAGACTAAATCGGCACAACGCATTTAGAGACAAAATTTAAGATATGGATCTATCTAATTGAAAATTCATATACTGTATGGTCCAATAATACTTACATCAAGCGTATACATCTGTATGTACACCTGAGAGAAATTCTCACGCATGAACACAGTTCAGTTCAGTTCAAGATTGTTCATTGTAGCATTCAAAATTAAATAGCTAAAAAAGCCGAAAATAACCTAAAATCATAAATAAACAAAATGCATTATATTCACATACTTCAATAGTGTGCATGAAAAACTGAATAAGCTAGATCTATGTATTACCATGGACAGATCTAAAAAATAAAGTGGAATTTAAAAAGCAAGTTCCAGAATGGTACATTAGTTTGATAGCATATGTTTAACTATATATAATTTTAAGTGAATACATCAAGAAATGAATGGGAGTAAGAAGATGGAGACAAACAGCCCTTGTGAGTTTCTTCGCTGTCAACGGGTTGGGCTGCACAGCACAAAAGGAAGATGCTAATATATTTTAGGTGAGGAATGTGAGTGTTTGAACCGAGAAGGAGGAGCCGGAGATGAATGTGCAGGCTGTGTAGGATGGAGGCAGTCAACAAGGGACCTTAATTGGATACATGGGTGGACGGATGACACTATAAAGGGGGGTCAGGTTTGATTAAAAGGCAAGACAAGCGGACCTCCGGTATGATGATGGGCCCTCGCCTTTCTGAGGGTAGCGGACGATGTTGTTGTCACTCCTAAGAAACTTCTGCTCTGGAGTCCCAGTAATCCACCTCCTCTATGTACTAAAAACAAAATGAATTCCACACCCAGTACCGCGGCACTGTTACACTGTCTCCACCGCACTGTAAGCCTCCTCTGGGCCCTGGTGGTTTATTTTCATCTGCGCCTGTGCCTCTCACGGATGTTTGCAAAGGCCGCTCTGGGAAAAGCACTGGGTCTAGTCCTGCCTCCCACTGCTTCACTGCTGCTGCTGCTGCTAAGTCGCTTCAGTCGTGTCCGACTCTGTGCGACCCCATAGACGGCAGCCCACCAGGCTCCCCCGTCCCTGGGATTCTCCAGGCAAGAACACTGGAGTGGGTTGCCATTTCCTTCAATGCATGAAAGTGAAAAGTGAAAGTGAAGTCGCTCAGTTGTGTCGGACTGTTAGCGACCCCATGGACTGCAGCCTACCAGGCTCCTCCATCCATGGGATTTTCCAGGCAAGAGTACTAGTTCTGTGATTTTCTAGAGCAAATCCTGTAACTTCCACCACCTCAGTTTTCTACCTCCCAGGGTGGTTAACCGCCTTGAGGTGACCGCTGGTGAAAGACTCCGGGAAGCCTGGAGGCGAAGCCCTCCCCTGGAGCCCGGTTCCCCGGGACGGCTCGTCCCACCGCGCTCTCTCCGCCGCTGCCTCCTCTCCACCCACAGCCTTGCCTTTATTTTCTTCCCGCCCTTATGGCTCCAGGATTCCACAAAGCCTGCGGTCAGACGCCACCGCCGACGGCCCAGGGCTCCGTCTGGGGTGCTGCCTCGCCCACCTGGCCACCCTTGGGGGGCTACCTTGGGGACAGGGACCCCCCAGCGCTGCCGGCCTCGGGGTCCCCGGTAGGTGGGCGGC
Source organism: Redunca redunca (assembly GCA_006410935.1). NCBI lineage: Eukaryota > Metazoa > Chordata > Mammalia > Artiodactyla > Bovidae > Redunca > Redunca redunca. The sequence goes on from SJYQ01095325.1 coordinate 96,618, forward strand.
CACCACCCGTCTCTTGGGCGCGCACCTGTCTCGGGAGACAGTCCGACGGTTCCAGGCGCGAGCCACGGGGAGCTCGTCTGTCCCCGGGCCCCGCCGTCGGCTTCTCTGGCTCCCCGTCTGTCCGGGGCGGGGGAGCCCCCTGCCCCGCTGCCCCTCCTCCCGGGCCCTCCCTTGAGTCCCGACTCCCGCTCCCCGCCGCCCCCCAGCCAGCCTCTCTGGGCCCCGCGGTTGGTCGCTTACGGTGTCACTCCGCCCTCCCCGGCAGGAGCCACGCAGCGCGCAGGGGCCGCTGCTCTCGGATGCGAGCGCATAAAGCCTGCTCTCGCCCAGCCGCCAGCCGGGGCGTGTGGGCTCAGCGGCGTTTTCCAGCGACTCCTCTGGCCAGGAGCGCTCCTGCAAACAGGTTTAGGGGCACCCGCTTCCCGCTTTCAGGAAAGTTTGGAGAAAGTGGATTTGAGGTGCACTGGGGAGTGGTGCCAGCTCCCCCAGCCTTCTTACCCTTCCAGAAGGCTGCCTTGCCCAGCCTCGCCCATTCTCCCCTTCCTGACTCCTCCGCTGGCTCTCTGACTCTTGCTTCCCTTCGCTCCCGGGTCCCGCCGCCCCTCTCTGGGCTCAGCATCTTCTTCCTTACCCCATTCTCCCTCATCCTCTCCATCCCTACCCTCTTAACTCCTGCCACACAGTCTCAGCCTCCTTCTGGTCATCCCACCCTTCCCCTTTCTTCCATCTTTAACCTCCTCCTGCCCACTCCGTCTCATTCCTCTGACCTCTCTACTTGCGCTCGCACTCTGCATCCATCCCCGCCTCCCCGCCCGCTTCTCTCCCAGCAAACTTCCACCATGGATGCCAGGCCTCCTTGGACGGCTGCTCCTACCCCGGGGAGCACCCTCTCTGCCGCCAACGCCACCACACCCTGGCTGGGCCGGGATGAGGAGCTGGCCAAGGTGGAGATCGGTGTCCTGGCCACTGTCCTGGCGCTGGCGACAGGCGGCAACCTGACGGTGCTTCTGACGGTGGGACAGCCGGTCCGCAAGCGCTCCCGCATGCAGATGTTCGTGCTGCACCTGGCCCTGACCGACCTGGGCGTGGCGCTCTTCCAGGTGCTGCCCCAGCTGCTGTGGGACATCACCTACCGCTTCCGGGGCCCCGACCCGCTCTGCCGGGCCGTCAAGTACCTGCAGGTGCTGAGCATGTTCGCCTCCACCTACATGCTGCTGGCCATGACGCTGGACCGCTACCTGGCTGTCTGTCACCCCCTGCGCAGCCTCCAGCAGCCCAGCCGGTCCACCTACCCGCTCATCGCGGCCCCCTGGCTGCTGGCGGCCGTCCTCAGCCTCCCTCAAGTCTTCATTTTTTCCATGCGAGAAGTGATCCAGGGCTCTGGAGTGCTGGACTGCTGGGCCGACTTCCGCTTCCCTTGGGGCCCACGGGCCTACATCACCTGGACCACCTTGGCCATCTTCATTCTGCCAGTGGCCATGCTCACAGCCTGCTACAGCCTCATCTGCCACGAAATCTGCAAGAACCTCAAAGTCAAGACAGAGGCTGGGCAGGTCGAAGGAGGCAGCTGGGGCCTTGGGAACAGGCTGTCTGCTCCTCGTGGCCCGGTGGCAGCCACGCGGGGGCTGCCGGCCCGGGTTAGCAGCGTCAGCACCATCTCGCGGGCCAAGATCCGAACTGTGAAGATGACCTTCGTCATTGTGCTGGCCTATATCGCCTGCTGGGCGCCTTTCTTCAGTGTCCAGATGTGGTCTGTGTGGGATGAGAATGCCCCCGATGAAGGCAAGTGTGTGGTCTGGTTGGGAAGGTAGAGGCGGGAGCAGGAGGTGGAAAAATGCAGAGAAGAGAGAAGGTGGGTATTAGGACAGGGCCACAGTGGCTCCCGGGGCCAGGCAGGTAATAAATGGGTGAAGCAGTTAAAGATGGTGTCTGTTCCGGTATGAAAAGGGACAGTTCTAGTATGCATTCATTTTGAATGGTTTCTATCAACCCCTTCAAAGCTGTTTGAAGATCTCATTTAGCATTATGTGTGTGTTACTCACTCAGTCCTGTCTGACTCTTTGTGACCCCACGGACTGTAGCCTACCAGGCTCCTCTGTCCTTGGGATTCTCCAGGCCAGAATACTGGAGCAGGTTGCCATTTCCTTCTCCAGGGGGTCTTCCTGACCCAGGGATTGAACCCGTGTCTCCACTGCAGACAGAGTCTTTACCATCTGAGCCTCCTTCCCAGGTGGCGCTAGTGGTAAAGAACCCATCTGCCAATGCAGAAGAATTAAGAGACGTGGGTTCGATGCTTGGGTCGGGAAGATCCCCTGGAGAAGGGCATGGTAACTCGCTCCAGTATTCTGGCTTGGAGAATCCCACGGACAGAGGAGCCTGGTGGGCTACAGTCCATAGAGTCGTACAGAGTCGGACACGACTGAAGTGACTTAGCAGGGCAGCACAGCACAGAGGCTGCCAGGGTCAGGCAGGCAACAAACGGGTGCAGCAGTAATGATGGTGCCTATCCCGGGGTGAAAAGGGACAGCTGTGACTCCCATCCAGTCAAAACAGGCCATGTGAGTACCTGTAATGTGAAATTTCCGTATTCTACAATTTTGGCAACTAATATAAGCATTTTAAAATACTATCTGGCCCTAATGAAGATATGACCACGAGTAGATTTGGCCAAGCAACTGACAGTTTGCTAGACTGTTTGGAAGGGATTTTCAAATGATTTGGTCCAGATGGCAGTTTGTGGCCCATGCAGTGTGTCTCTCAGCCTTCTTCTCCCCTTACACCTAAACAAGACTTTGAACTCCTTTTCAACAGCCATTGTCAATGAATTAGCCCTGGGCCACAACCCTGAAATTCCACGTTCAACCCTTTGTCTTGTTAATAAGAAAGCAGAGGCTCAGAGAGGATATCTGAGCTGCCCAAGGCCACACAGGTAGGAAGTGGCGAAGTGACGAATAGAACCTAGGCCTGGAATCTCCTTGTTTCTTTCCTCAACTCCGTGCCCCCGCTTTCCAAATTCTAGCTCTGGAAGTGATGAAGAGAAGGGCCTTCCTCCTATGTGAAAAACAAAATGGGACCTTCTAAGAGGACTGTGTTCCAGGTGGGATGTGGGAGGCCTGATTCTGGTCATTTTTTGGAGTGAGATAGATGGCAGCCTAAGATTCAGATACTGCCAACTGGTCAGGCCATTTGGGGGTGAGCTTGTCCTGAGAAAGGTAAGTGCTGTTTCTGGGCAGCCCAAATGCTGGCAAGTGGCATTCCAAGACATCTGTTCCTGCTCCCCTAAGAAGAGGGGGGTGGGGACAAGTGTGTGGTCACCTGTCAGGGTGACAGCAGACTGTTCATGCTCGGGGTGTATGATGGATGCAGCGGGTGACTGCCCCAGGGACGCCCTGTGCACAGTTTGCTCTGGAAGCTTCCTGAGGACTCACTGACCAGCAGACCCAGACTGCCGCTTCCTACCAGCTCTTAGAGTGATCTCTCTTCCCTGTGCTACTGTTTCTAGTCTCAATCTGCTCATCCTAGGGCATGCTCAAGCCAAACGTCTTTTCTGGAAAGAGGAAGTAAGGGGAAGATTGTTCATGACATTAACACAACTCTGCAAGAGAGTTCAGCAAGATTCACGTTGATGTATGGCAGAGACCGACACAATATTGTAAAGCAATTATCCTTCAATTAAAAATAAATTTTTTTTAAGTTAAAAAAAAAAGAGAGAGAGAGTTCAGCAGTACTGAATTGTGACAGTCCCATTGTGCCCCTTCTTGACCACTTTTTGGACACTAGTGTGGACCAGAGGCTATTTATAAAATTACCCTTTAAGCAATGAGCATATTACCCCTAATCTGCTCTAGGGACTGCCCCCACCTCTAGTCAAGCACAGAATAGAAGGAAGGAGGGCTTTCTATGTGCCAAGCACATTTAGGCCTTGTGCTACTTAGGGGTGACCTTCTCCCCTTGACATCTAAGTTATCTGAGCTTCAGAGAGGTGAAATAACTGGTCCAAAGTGCCACTTCTAGTAAGAGATGGAGCCAAGAATTGAATCAAGGTCTTTTTAGGCCAAACTTTATCCAGACTTTTATTGTTATCTTATTCCCAACAATCATAGCTGAGCTGGTGGCACCAGGGATGAGAAGGCCGTTCGCCCTTTATCAAGGAACCTATGAGAAGCTTTCTTGCTTGCCTCCTGTAGTCACCACCATCATCAACCTGTCCCTCAGACCATATGTAAGTGACTTATCACTTATCAAGGGCCTCTCCGAGTTAGCAGTATAGGAACGAAGTGTCCCTCAGAAAACCAGAACCCCTTGGGGGACTCTGAGTTGAGCAGACATTCACTACTTTAAACTTGCTTTCCAGTACACCCAGCTTCCCTCCATGGCATGCTGGCCTCCTGGCCACGTGTCCCCAAGTCTTTGGCAGGAAGCTGTCTCCTTGTGCTTGCCCTTTCCCCCGACTGTCAGTGCAGCCTCTGCCAGGCCGCACTGCAGCAGGTCTGCCCTCCAGGACTGAGCTGGAGCCTCTGAGGACTCCAGGGCTCCAGGTGCATCTCGAGCCCCTACCTGGGCCTGGCTCGGGGGGCACCAATCCACACAGATGCTTCCCAAGTGAAGAAACCTGGGGAAACCCTCAGTCTCTGGCCTAATCTAGGCACTATACATATACTGATGGAGCAGATGGGATGAATGCACACCTTAGCCAAAGCAACTTCTCAAATGTCTGCAGCCCCCAGGTGTTCAGTTAACTGGGGTGCAGGCCAGATGCCTTCAGGCTGCAGGAGCCTGGGTTTGTTGCTGAGGCTGGTCCCCCCACCTTTCTCTCACTTCTATGCTTCTCAACTCTATGATTCATGCTTTCTCTCAAATATCCTGACCCTGTATCTTTCCTTCTCTTGGGCTGCAAGTACCACATTGGAGAGCACCGAAGGATCCAGCATATTGGAAGCTTTTGTGGCACTTTACAGAGCAGGCACTTGAGCTTTGCCTTTGAGTTCATTGGTTGAAATGGTGGCAGGGTGCAGAATTGCTGCTTTAAAGAGGGGAGACCTAGGTTCAGGTCTGTGCCATAACCCTTAATTCCTTCCAGCTCTTCCATGGCACTCAGTGATTCTACAGCCTCCACTAAAGCGCTGGGCAACTCAGTGTGCAGCCCGTGCCATAGCTTAGCCATGGTGCATCTGGCAGAAGGCTGGGGCCCATCCCAGCAGCTTTCCTGTTGGCATGAGAATTCATTTAGTTTTCAGAAAGAGTATTATATCTGGAAGGAATATTATCAGAGTCTTTGAAGGCTCACATTTTGACTGTCCAGGAGAGAAATTAGTTTTCCCTGCAGAAGGAACATTCTCTGGATGTAATTTCTGACAGCGGAGAACAGAAGCTCCGTCGGAGTTTTCCAACGGAGAACTGTACAGCTCCCTGTACCTAGAAGCTGCACAATTGGAGGTGGCTTCACGGACTTCCCTGGTGGCTCAGACGGTAAAGCGTCTGTCTACGATGTGGGAGACCCGGGTTCGATCCCTGGGTTGGGAAGATCCCTTGGAGAAGGAAATGGCAATCCACTCCAGTACTCTTGCCTGGAAAATCCCACGGACAGAGGAGCCTGGTAGGCTACAGTCCATGGGGTGTCAAAGAGTCGGACACGACTGAGCGACTTCACATCATGGGACCTCTAGGCTGTCAGGCTCCACTGATTGAGGTCTCCAGCACCGGCCTGGCACGGTCGAAACTCACATGGACAATAACTGAATGACAAAATGGCTGGGACGGACCCTAAGGGGTCAGAGGGCAGTGTGTACTTGTATCTATGACATAAGTGGGAATACAGGTGTGCCCAAACTTGGCTAGAATCATGGTTATTTTTCCTGCAGATTTTATAGAAATTGTCCCACCCGTGCTTGACATCCATTAGGGGATTCACGATTCAAGATTTCGGAACAAAGATAGTGATCCAGTTCGGGCTGCTCCTGTCGCTGACTATGTCTGTGTCTCTAAAGTCAGCTTAGAGCAAGCCTCAGCTCCTGTCATCACCCTGTGGCACAAAATGAATAAATAAATCAGTGAGGCAAAACCCTGGAGTTAGGAGTCCCAGGTTTGAGTCCCAGCTGTGATCCTTTCTGATTATAGAACCCCACGTGGTCCTCCTTGGGATTCAACTTCCTCCTCTGTTCTGTAGGGAGCGGGACTCTCTCCCAGGTCCCTTCCAGCTCTGAAATCCTTGTGCTTCTCCCTTGGCAGATTCGACCAATGTGGCTTTCACCATCTCCATGCTTTTGGGCAACCTCAGCAGCTGCTGCAACCCCTGGATCTACATGAGCTTCAACAGCCACCTGTGGCTGCATGCCCTGCGCCGTCTGGCCTGCTGCACAGGCGCTGGGCCCAGGATGCGCAGGCGGCTCTCCAACGGCAGTCTGTCCAGCCGCCACGCCACCCTGCTGACCCGCTCCAGTGGCCTGCCTGCCCGCGGCCCCAGCCCCGGACTCAGCAGGAAACCAGGGCCCAAAGACTCCCTGCAGGGCACAGAGCAGGTGGATGGCGATGCTGCCACTGAGACCAGCATCTTTTAGGAAGCACTCCCCAGAGTCTGGCAGAGGATCCCTGCCCATCTCAGCACTGCCCAGCCTGATGCTCTCCATGGTCTTCTTCAGTTAGAACCTTTCATGACTTTGCAAGATTGGAGAAGTGTTCTCTCAGGACACCCTAACCAATAGGCTCTAGAAGAACTGTTGGATTTTCATGACAATGACATTTATGCCCTTTGACTTGGCTTGAGGCAGGGTGAGGAGGCCGGAAAGGCCACTCCTATCTTCAGTGCCATAGCTGCCCGCCCCGCCTCACGTGCTGGGAAACTGGGAGACTCAGACTGTCTGCTTCCTTGATGCTGCCGTTTTCACAGCATGTCTGGGGACCAGGTGTGTGATAGGTGTGGTGCTGCAGATCTGGGCTCTTCTGCCTGGGGGTCCACAGGCAGCAGGGATTCAAAGGCTGGTATCTTATCTTGTTTGTCCCACCCTAATCTGACTAGTGCGTTCAGTTCAGCCAGGAGAGGGAAGGAGTGAACAACTGCAAGGAGGACCCTATCTGAATCCTGAGATGAGTGTGTGTGGGAGCGGGCGTTGGTAGAGCGAGGCGTGCTTAATGAAGAGAAGTGAACAGGTGTGGGGGCTTCGCCTGCTCCACTCACTTGTCTACCCAAGGGAGGCGAGGGGTAGCACAGCCCTTGGCAACTGGTAAAAACTCTGCAAATGCCGCTTATCTTCTCCCAAACGCTGTCATTTATAGTTACGATGGGTGACAAGGCAAAGGACTGCATGTTCTTGGTGGGATGGCCCACTGGGGTGAGTGTGAGAAGAATGAGTGGGGAGAGAGGAGATGAAAATGGTCCCCACATTCTGAGTGGGAGGAAGTCTTGGAAGCAGCAGGGATTGGTCGCACATCCCCTTCCCTTCACGGGGTCCACGTGGCTCCTGCCTCTTGGGCTGCATGGAGGGCACATCCTTTGAGAAAGTGTGACTTAGTCGTGGCTCTGGATTTGTTTGAGGCTCTTCAGAGCTTCCGCACAGATCACATGCTTGCCACGATCAAGTCAGGAGCCCAGGATGGGAAACCTGGCTCTGCCTGGTGGTATCTGTACGACCTTGGGAACTTACCTCCCTCTCTGACCTCAGCTCCTTGCCTGCAGAATAGAGATGCTCTTCAAGGTCTTTCCCAGCTCAAACCTTTCATGACTTGCAAGACTGTAGAAGCACTAAGGACTTCCTAACCCATAAGCTCTAGAAGAATTGCTGGATTTTCACGATAGTGATATTTATGCTGTCTGACTCAGTTTTGGTGACTGTGGTCCTGCCACGGCCATGCTGCCCACCTCTGCCAGCAGTTCAGTTCAGTCGCTCAGTCGTGTGCGACTCTTTGTGACCCCATGGACTGCAGCATGCCAGGCCTCCCTGTCCATCACCAATTCCCGGAGCTTGCTCAAACTCGTGTCCATCAAGTCGGTGATGCCATCCAACCATCTCATCCTCTGTCATCCGCTTCTCCTCCTGCCCTCAATCTTTCCCAGCATCAGGGTCTTTTTCAATGAATCAGCTCTTCGCATCAGATGGCCAAAGTATTGGAGTTTCAGCTTCAGCATCAGTCCTTCCAATGAATATTCAAGACTGATTTCCTTTAGGATGGACTGGTTGGATCTCCTTGCAGTCCAAGGGACTATTGAGTCTTCTCCGACACCACAGTACAGAAGTGTCAACTGCCAGAAGTTACATGATGCTAATGCCAAGAGAACCTGGCCGGTGGAAGCTGGGACTTTGTCCTGCTCCTCATTATCTCCAGTGGCATTTATACCTTGGAATAACCTCCTCTCCATGATTCGGGTTCTAATCTAAGTGATGGTCTTGATGGTGGGAAGAGCATCAGCTGAAGTCAGGCCCTGGTTCTACCACCATGATGCCGCCAGTGACCTTGCTCTCTTCATGGCGTGCTTAATCACTCAGTCGTGTCTGACTCTTTGTGACCCCATGGACTGCAGCCTGCCAGGCTCCTCTGTCCATGGGATTCTCCAGGCCAGAATACTGGAGTGGGTTACCATGCCCTCTTCCAAGGGATCGTCTCAACCCAGAAATTGAACCCAGGTCTCCTGCATTGCAGGCATATTCTTTACCATCTGAGCCACCAGGGAAGCTCAAGAATACTGCAGTGGGTAGCCTATCCCTCTCCAGGGAAACTTCCCGACCTAGGGATCAAACTGGGGTCTCCTGCATTGCAGGCAGATTCTTTACTGGCTGAGCTACCAACAAAGCTCTCTTTGTTATGAGGGTCAAATAGGACTGTAGGCAGTTTGTAAACCCATGAAGCTATACTACTGTGGGGATTGATTGCTAACCTAATTAAGAGCTCTTGAGAGCAGCACTAGGAAACAGAGTCACTGTCTGCCCTCCACTCCTAGGGAAGCTTTGAGGGGTGGCTGTGGCTTTGGGGATACACTTCTTTAAGAGGCCACTTAGCTCTAAGAAGTCTCCTTAGGCCTCCTTAAGAGAAAGGAACTAAGCTGAGTGTCATGAGTGAGCAAAGCTTCCCAGCCTTTCAACACTGGAGAACTGGAAACTGGGGTGCAGGCCCTAATGGGATCAAGGCTCAGGGCAGATGTGGGAACCCACTGTCTCTCTTCACTGCAGCCATTGCTTGTATCAGCCCTTGACATCCAACTGCTTCTTCCCAGTCCATCTGTCCTGACGGAGCTGGGGTTATGAACCTCACACGCCAGCCTGAGCTTTTGAAGTTGCTCCGTCCTCTGTTGACATAAGCCTTCCTCACCTCAGACCACAGTTTCTGACCCTAGTGCCGCAGTAGATAGTAAGTAAATCTTTGCTCATCACAATAACTGGGACGTAGAAGGGACACTGGCCTTGTAACCCAAACCTGGTGAGTCCCGATCTCGCCTCTTGTCTACCTGTATGAACTTGGGCGAGTTATCTAGTGTCTCTGAGCAAGCGGCACTCATAAATAGAAGTAACATCTGCCTTGTGGGAGGCATTTGTGAGGCTGTAGACTGTATCACATTCTTCTGATACTAGAGAGGATGGTGGCCTGGCTTTGGATCTCATCCAGGGGTGGCTTCCAGGGTGCTGGGCCTGAGACTCTACAGTGGAGAGGAGAGAAGAGACCTGGAATCAGGGTTGGCCAGAGCCCTTCCCATGCCTGCTCTGTGCTTTCTGTAGTTTGCTTGCTTGCTTGTGAAGTCACTCTATCATGTCTGACTCTTTGTGACCCCATGGACTGTAGCCCACCAGGTTCCTCCATCCATTGGATTTTCCAGGCAAGAGTACTGGAGTAGGTTGCCATTTCCTTCTCCAGGGGTTCTTCCCCACCCAGGGATCAAACCTGGGTCTCCCACATTGTAGGCAGACGCTTTACCCTCTGAGCCATTAGGGAAGTCCTTCTATAGCAAGGAGTAGCAAATAATCCCGCTATTATATTTCCAGATTTCCTTTACACAAGGGGGATTTACTTGTGATGGTGGCTTTGGGACCCTCACTCTTTCTCCCATGGAAAGGCTGCACTTGATCTTTTCCAGAAACCTGGTGCTGTTCTGTGATGAGGCCAGTGGGGAACAGCTGGACACCAGGCTGGGAGCCTCAGGAGTCTATTCCAGGAGGTTCCTGAAGGAAATGGCAGGATGATGTCTGGATCTATGATTGATGTCTTTTGCAGTCTGTGTAGGAAGCTCTTCTAAGCATTTGGAGACAGCAGTAGGGTCTTGGGCAGGGTTCAGAAATGTTGGTCACCGTGGGAAGCAAGACGGAGGTCCTATGCTCTCTGCTGCTGTTTAGTCTCTCAGTCATGTCAGACTCTTTGCGACCCCATAGACTGCAGCATGCCGGGCTTCCCTGTCCTTCACCATCTCCCGGAGCTTGCTCAAACTCATGTCCATTGAGTCAGTGATGCCATCCAACCATCTCATCCTCTATCGTCCCCTTCTCCTCCTGCCCCCAATCTTTCCCAGCATCAGGGTCTTTTCCAATGGGTTGGCTCTTTGCATCAGGTAGCCAAAGTATTGGCTCTTCAGCTTCAGCATCAGTCCTTCCAACGAATATTCAGGATTGATTTTCTTTAGGATTGACAGGTTTGACCTCCTTGCAGTCCAAAGAACTCTCAAGAGTTTTCTTCAGCACCACAATTCAAAAGCATCAATTCTTCGATGCTCTCTGACAGCTCACCCCAGGAGAAATTGAGCTGTACTGTCCCTGGGCTGAGCACCTTTGTGAATTGTTTATGCCGTCCTGTGGACTCTGTGAATAACTGTACTTCAGTCCTGTGAGCCCACGAGGAAGTAGAGGGCTGGGGGGTGGGGGTGGGCAGGGGACTGTGGGGTGGGCAGGGTTGAACATGGCAGGAGGAGGTTAATTGCTTGACTACGGGCATTTCTCAGAATGGCTTTTTATGTTGTTTGGTCTATGTCAGTAATTTTCTAGATGACTTTGTGTTTTGTATGTAAATAAGTATTCCTATCTATTGAGGAGCTATAGCCTCCATCTAGGCCATAGCAACTCACTCCTGAGTCCAGAACCCAAAGATGTGGTTGAAATTGGCCAATAAAACTGCTTGATAACCAGCAAATTTCTGGTCACCTTTGCTTCCTACAGGCAATGACAACGAGATATGTGAGCTAAAATAAAATTGTGATAGCTTTGAGCAGAGGAGGGGCAGGGGAAATGTCGAGGTGTGATAAGCCACCTTCCCAGTGCCCCTCACCCACTTGAAGGGGAAAGAAGACAAGTGACCTGGGATTTGCCCTGGGACCACACGGTGGCAGTGTGGAGCTAAAAGTGAGTCTGGCTCAGTAAATGACCCACAGGGGCCTGCAGGGAGTCTTCCCCGCTCTAATGCCATAGTAAGTTTCCCTAAGGTTCTTGGTCTTGCATTTGACCCAGCTCTCCTGAGAGCTGACCTGCTCTCAGGAGCTTACATGCACTTCTTTCTCCCAAAGTTCACAGAGGATGTATTTAGCAAAGAGGGGCAAAAAGCAAGAGGTTTCTTCTGCAGGTTGAGGGTCTGAATATAGAGATTCCTGTGTGAAAGGGTGGGTGCATGAGGGAGCTAGTGGGACCTCAAAAAAAAAAAGCCAATAAGTTGGCATCATTATGTGTTTGGCTTAGAGGCCAGGGTCTTGGGTTAGAAGGCCTCTTGAAGTGCCTCTGGGTCAGGGCAATAGTCCTGATTCAGGAGCAAATACCCTACAGGTGTTGAGCATAAAATACCTCTTCACACTGTGGGTCTTGCTGGTGGATAAGACAATTTACCTTACGGAATTCTGTTGAAGTTCCGTGGTGGGCAGTGGGTGCTTGCTCCTTTAAAATAAAGCCTCATGGAAGACAGGTCACATTTAGTCTGGTCCAGGGTGCATTCCCCGTTCATCACTGATATGTAATCAGCCTTCTACTGGCTGCCAGTAGCAAATCAGTTTGTGTGTACCTTGTGATAAGACAGTTTTGGAGAGATTTTTATCCAGTCTTTATTCACAGAGGAACTGAGAGTGGGGCACCGTAATTCTTCCCTGGAGGTTCTGATGATATACAGAGAAAGTATACGTATGTTACTGGAGAGAGCGACTTTATTGTACCAGAAACTGTACTCCTCAAAGGGTGATTACCTGTACATAAAACCATTTATACAGATTTAGGCAGCTAACCCTTTAAGCTCATGGAAGTATATATATATTTTTTTAAAAAGGCCATTCGATTTCTAGCTACTTGGCTAGCAGTGTGGATCAGGTCAAATTATTAGCTGGGCCCAATGGTTGTCTTATTGGCCCAAACTCTCCTGTTCACTTTTCAGGCCATCTAAGTCGTCTGCATTGCTAATGGTCGATCAAATCTCTATGTCTTGGAGTCGCACTTTCACCTCTATTCTTAAACACCACTCTCAGAGAAGGCCTCCCCTTATAAGCAACTGGGGTGAGTGCTAATGTTAACTTCTATGATATATTAATTTGCCTTGAAAATCATGCCTTTGAAACCAATCCTAGCACAGTTCATTATACCCCTTAATCAGGTGGGCAGGGGCATTCTTTCTCTTTCCTCTGACATCAAATTCCTGCTCCCCAGTATCATCACTTCTTCTGAATTCAGACATTTCTCCATGCAGTTCAGTTCAGGTCGGTCCCTGGAGAATTTATCGAGTGCCTGCCTACACTGGGTCAGGTCTGTTCCCTGTCCTTCTGCCTCTTCTTCCATCCATCCATCCACCGTTTTTTCTAAACTGAGGTCAGAAACCATCTCTCTCTAGTTACTTTTTCTGATTAAGTCCACCTGATCTTAACATTCTTATACCCAGTCTAATCATTGATGAGGTCTGGTTTCATTGCTCTGTGTTAATTCTCCTTTGTCATCTGTGTTGTACACATGTTCTTGCCTGTTTCCACATGGAGGTCATGCACACCTAACCTCATCTAGCTGCTAAAGATCCTCCCAACTCTCAGGGCCTACTCTGGGAGAAAGCAAAAGGCAGGCCCTCTGTCCATGCTACCACAGTTCTCCTCTCCCCTGGTGTGGAAAGGGTCTTAGCAGTATCTCTGCCCAGTCTCTCTTGGGTGTGCTATAACTTATCTGAATCTCTTGAGCATATCTTGAATTTTCTTTTTTCCGATTTAAAAGAGATCAGTGAGAAGTAGAATTTTGCTTCTGGATGCATAGATAATGTCACTGTTGTTGGCTTTGGTGGTGTTTACTCCTCATTCTGTTTCTCTAATCAGTAGAAACTCTTTTTTCCCATTAAGAAAAGCTCAAACAAAATTCACAGACTTTGGCCAGAGTTGTCAAGAAAAAAAGAGAGAAGGGCCAAATAAATAAAATCAGAGGTGAAAAAGAAGTTCTAACCAACACCACAGAAATGGAAAGAATCATAAGAGATAACTGTGAACTATACTATATGTTGATAAAATGGGCAACCTAGAAGAAATGCACAAATTCTAGAAATGTACAATCTCCTGTGATTGAATCAGGAAAAAATAGAAAATATGATGAAACCAATTACCAATCATGAAATTGAATCAGTAATTTAAAAAACTTCCAACAAACAAAAGTCCAGGACCAGACAGCTTCACAGGTGAATTTTACCAAACATTTAGAGAAGAGTTAATGTTTATCCTTCTAAAATTATTTGCAAAGAAAGTAATGCCTCCAAACTCATTATACAAGGCCAGCCTCACTCTGGTACCAAAACCAGAAAAAGATATCGCAAAAAAGGAAATTACAGGCAAATATCACTGATGAACATAGATGAAAAAAATCCTCCATAAAATACTAGCGAAACATCTAACAATACATTAAAAAGATCATATAGCATGATCAAGTGAAATTTATTTCCGAGTTTCAAGGATTTTTCAACATCCCAAAATCAATCAATGTGATACACCACATTAATGAATTGAAGAATAAAAATCATGGGATCATCTCAATAGATGTAGAAAAGGCTTTTGAGAAAATTCAGTATACCTTTATAATAAAAACTTTCAGCAAAGTGAATATAGAAGATTATTTCAGTGTAATAAAGATTATATATGACAAGCCCATAGCTAACATCATACTCAGTGGTGAAGAGCTAAAAGCACCTAAGAAAGTTCTACAATTAAAAGAAAAAAGACAAGGATGCCCACTCTTCCCACTTTTAACCAACACTGTATTGCAAGTTCTAGCCATAGCAACTAGACAAGAAAAAGAAATGAGGAATCCAAATTAAAAAGGAATAAGCAAAATTGTCACTGTTTACAGATGACATAATACTATACATGGAAAATCTTAAAGATTCCACCAAAAAACTACAAGAGCTCATCAATGAACTTAGTAAAGTTGAAGAATGCAAAATTAGTATGCAGAAATTGGTTGCATTTCTATACAATAACAACAAACTATCAGAAAGTAAAATTAAGAAAATTATCCCATTTACAGTTGTATCAAAAATAATAAAATGTTTAAAAATAAATATAACTGAGAAAGTAAAAAGCTATAATTGAAAGCTATAAGGCACAAATGAAAGAAATGACAGAAGATGACACAAACAGAAAAGTATGCTGTGCTCATTGATTAAAAGAAATAATCTTGTTAAAATGACAATGCAACCTACATACTCAATACCATCTCTATCAAATTATAAATGGCATTTTTCACAGAACTAGAATAAATAATTCTAAAATTTCTGGAAACACAAAAGACCCCAAATAGCCCAAACAATCTTGAGAAAGAAGAAACCTGGACGTATCACAATCTCTGGTTTCAAACTATAATCCAGACCTATAGCTATCAAAACAGTGTGGTACTGGCACAAAAACAGACACGTAGATCAATGAAACAGAATAGAGAGCCCAGAAATGAACCCGCACTTATACAGGCAATCAACCTATAACAAAGAAGGCAAAAATATGAAAGGGGGAAAGGACAGCCTCTCCAATAAATAGTGTTGGGAAAACTGGACAGCTACATGCACAAGAATCAAACTGCATTGCTTTCTCACACTAGGCACAAAAGTAAATTCAAAGTGGATTAAAGAGTTAAATGCAGAACCTGAAACCATAAGACTTTTAGGACAAAACAGGCGGTACACACTATGGCATTGGTCTTAGTAACAATGTTTTTTAAACACATCACTTCAAGCAAGCGAAACAAAAGCAAAAATAAACATGAGACTACATAAAACTAAAAAACTTTGTACCATAAAGGAAGCTATTAACAGAATGAAAGGACAATCTACTGAAAAGGAGCAGTTATTTTCAAATGATATATCCAATAAGAGGTCTATACCCAAAGTATACAAAGAACCCATACAACTCAGCAAAAAATGATTGAAAATGGCAGAGGAAATGAAGAGACGTTTTTCTTAAATAGACATGACAAAACATGAGCATATGAAAACATGCTCAACATCACTAATCTTCAAGGCAAATACAGATCAAAACCACAATGAGATGTCAACTTACATCTGTCAGAATGGTTGTTATCAAAAAGACAACAAATACGTGTTGATACATGTTGAGGAGAATGTGAAAAAAGAAGGGAGCCCCCCCCTCGTGCACTGTTGGTGGGAATATAAACTGGTACAGCTGCTATAGAAAACAGTACAGAGATTCCTCAAAAAATAAAAAGTAGAGATAACATGTGATCCAGCGATTCTACTCCTTAGTATTTATCCAAGAAAGTGAAAACATTAATTGAGAAAGATATATATACCCTGTGTTCATGGCAGCTTTATTTGCAGTAGCCAAGATGTGGAAGCAACGTGAAAGCCCATCAGTAGATGAACAGATAAACAAGATATAAATACGTGTGTGTGTGTGAATATATATTCAGCCATAACAAGAATGAAATTTTGCCATTTGCAACAATGCGAATGGACCTAGAAGATATTAGGTTATGTGAAATCAGTCAGATAAAGAAAGACAAATACTGTATGATTTCACTTATATGTGGAACATAAATAAACAAATGAACAAAAATAACAAAACATGAACAGAGTAATAGATACAGAGAACAAACATATGGTAGCCAGAGGGGAAAAGGTGAGGGGAGGGAGAAATACATGAGGAACATTAAGAGGTACAAACTTCCTGTTGAAAAATAAATGAGTTGTAGATATGAAATACACAGTGTGGGGAATATGGTCAGTAATTATATAATATCTTTGTATGGTGACAGAGGGTCACTAGGCTTACTGTGGTGATAATTTTGAAAGTATAGAAATATACCATTTCTCAAGGTGGCAGAGGAGTAAGACTTGGAGATCACCTTCCCCGCCACCCCCCAAAATACATCAAATTTACGTCGGCATGCATGGCCCAACTAAGCCCAGGTACCACAACTACTGAGCCAGCACTCCCACCAGCCACAGCTGCTGAGCCCATGTGTTGCAACTGCTGAGGCCGTGAGTCCATGCTCTAGAGAAGCCAGCACAAAGAGGCCTGCATACCACAGTGAAGAGCAGCCCCCTCTTGCCACAGCTAGAGAAAGCCCACACACAGCAACGGAGACCTAGTGCAATAGATAAATTTATCTATTTATAAACAGATAAATCTTAAAAAAAAAAAAAATACACCTGCATGTGGAACAACTTCCACAGAACACCTACTGAATGCTGGCAGAAGACTTCAGATTTCCAAAAAGGGCAAGCTAATCTCCACACAACCAGGTTGGGAGAAAGAAGGAAAGAAAAAGAAAAGAGACAAGGGAATTGGGATGGGACCTGTGCCTCTGGGAGGGAGCTATGAAGGAGGAAGTTTCCACATGCTCAGAAACCCCCTCACTAGTGGGGATGGGGGAGGCTTCAGAACCTCAGAAGAAAGTGCAGCAGGATGGTGTACAGAGGGCAAAGTGGAGAGAATTTTGCATAGAGATCAGTGCCGACAGCACCCTGCATCCCCCCCCCAACACACCTGAGATACTTGTCTGCATGCCTGCGGTGACGGGTGGGGGGGCTGGATGCTGAGACTCCGGTTCAGAGGCCAGGCCCCAGGGAGAGGACTGGAGTTGAAGGACCCCAGGAAGAGGACTGCCGTGACGACAGTCTGAGGGCACAACACAGCTGGAGTCCAGGGGAAAGCCTGGACTTGCCAGAGAGACGAGCGCATACACGAGGAGAAGGGCAGGCTGGTCAGGGATGCTGTAATTCCATGCACTCAGACGGCAGGGCATGCCTTCACAAGCTCCAGAGGAGGGGTGAGCTGCAGCTCTGACCCAGGAGGCGGACATGACAGCTGCCCCACTTCCACCAGGCTGTGAGCAGGCACAGGCCACTGTCCACTCCTTCCCGGGAGCCTGTGCTGCCTGGCATCACCGAGGGATCTGTGCCCTGGAGTTGATTCCCCTGGAGAGCGCAGGCCCTGCCCCAGGCTGTAGCACCTTCTCGGCAGCCTCTTCCGATGAAGGCATTCCCTGCACATCCCCAACGTGTCTGCTGCGTATGTCCCTCTACCCAGCTTGAGTGGGCAAGTGAGCCCCAACCAGCTGCCGCCTTCCCCTCTCTTGTCTGGGTGGAAAACCAGACGCTGGAGGGCAGCATGCAAACAGCGGTGGGCCAAAACCAAAGCTGAGCACCAGCTGTGTAACCGAAGGAAGAGAAGGCAGGAGCAGTGAATTAAATCTCCACAGCTGATGTGGGAAGCCCTGTATCTGGAATGTCTGAATAAATGATGCGTTCCCACATTTGAAGCTGTGGATATTGGGGACAATTGTGGATTTTGGAAAAAAGGGCAAGCTGGAGTAAGGCCAGACCAGAATCTGAACTGGCCCCACAAGTGCCCACTGTACATCCAGAGACATTTCTAAGCAGGAGAAGGGCAGTAGTTGTAGACCTATGACTACTCTTTCTTTTTTGTTTTGTTCTATTGTTGTTCTTTTTTATTATTCATTTAATTCCAATTTAAAAAATTTTTAAGTACGTTTATTTTATTTTTTCCAATTTCCACAGTATGTTTTCATTATATTGCTTTTGCCCCTTGGTTTTGATCCTCTTTTTAACTATATTTTACCTTGATCTATCTTTGCTTCTTTGATGTTTTGTATTTTTTCCTTTTGTCTTCATCTTGCTTTTGTTTTTACTTATTTTTCTTTTGATTGTATTGATGTGGCTGTTTTATGTTTTCTTTGCTCTTATTTTAGTTTGCTTTCTGCGTTTGATTTAATCTTGCTTTTGTGTTTTTGCTAGTTTAGTTTTTTTACTGTTGGTTTTCATTTATTGGCTGGATCACTCTCTTCTGTTTCTTCTCTTTCCCTCTCTTTTTTTTTCTCTTCTTTTCTTTTAGTGAGTATGAGTGTGTGAATTTCTTTTTGTGCTTTTTTCTATTTATCTTGTTTTATTTTGTCCCTTAATTGGGGACATAACTTTCTGCTTTTTCATGCTGATTAATTTTCTGTAATGATGCTCTTCTTGCTTCTTCTGTCTGCCTTCAGATGGAGGAGGCTAAGAAACTTGTGTAAGCTTGTTGGGAGGGTGGTGGTGGGAAAAACTGGGTCTTGCTCTGGTACCTAAGGCCTTGCTCAGTAAATCTTTAATCCAATTATCTGCTGATGTGTGGAGTTGACTTGGTGTTTTGTCTGTCATTTCTTTGTTTGATTGATTCTTTTATCTTTTTCTTTCTCTTCTGTCTGTGCAGCTTGTGGAGTCTTAGTGCTCCAGCCAGGGGTTGGGCCTGAACCTCCAAGGTAGGTGACCCAAGCACCGGATGTTGAACATCAGAGAACTCCTGACCTGATTGAATATTAGGCAGTGAGGATTCTCATAAAGGCCTCCATTTCAACATTAGGTCCTGGATCAACCCAATGGCAGACAGGCTGCCTAAAGCCATCATAAGCTCACAAATATCCTAAAACACACCACTGGACATGCAATGCCCATCAGAGGAACAAGATCCAGCTCCACCCACCAGAACACAGGCACCAGTCCACTCACCAGGAAATCTTCACAAAGCACTAGTCCAACACCATCCACTGGGAACAGACTTTACAAGTAAGAGGACCTATGACCCTGCAGCCTGCAAAAAAGGAGATCCCAAACACAGCTGCTGCTGCTAAGTCACTTCAGTTGTGTCCGACTCTATGCGACGCCATAGACGGCAGCTCCCCAGTCCCTGGGATTCTCCAGGCAAGAACACTGGAGTGGGTTGCCATTTCCTTCTCCAATGCATTAAAATGAAAAGTGAAAGTGAAGTTGCTCAGTCGTGTCCGACCCTTAGCAACCGCATGGACTGCAGCCTACCAGGCTCCTCTGTCCATGGGATTTTCCAGGCAAGAGTACTGGAGTGGGGTGCCATTGCCTTCTCGGCCCAAACACAGCAAGTTAAACAAAATGAGAAGACATGCAGCAGATGAAATGAGCAAAGTGAAAACAGATAGGAACAATAAATGAAGAGGAATAGGTACTCTACCTAAAAAGGAATTCAGAGTAATGGTAGTAAAGATGATCCAAAATTTCAGAAATTGAATGGAAGCACAAATAAGCACAATGGAGGCACAGACTGAGATGATGCAAGAAATGTTTAACAAGGACCTAGAAGAAATAAAGAACAGTCAGTGATGAGCGACACAATAACTGAGAAAAAAAATACACTAGAGAGAACCAATAGCAGAATAACTGAGGCCGAAGAACAGGTAAATGAACTGCAAGATAGAATAGTGGAAATAACTGAGACAGAGTAGAACAAAGAAAAAAGAATGAAAAGAAATGAGGATAGTAACAGAGACTGTTGGGAAAACATTAGGCAGACCAACATTTGCATTATAATGGTCCCAGAAGAAGAAGAGAAAAAAACAAAGGGTATGAGAAAATATCTGAGGAGGTTATAGTCGAAAACTTTCCTAACATGGGAAAGGAAATAGCCAACCAAATCCAGGAAGCTCAGGGAGTCGCATACACGAGAAACATGCCAAGACACATATTAATGAAATTAACAAAAATGAAACACAAAGAAAAAATATTAAAAGTAGAAAGGGAAAAGCAACTAATATCATGCAATGGCACCCCCATAAGGTTAACAGGCTAACAGTGAACCCCATAAGGTTAACAGTGGACCCCGTAAGGTTAACAGGTGGTCTTTTACACGACTGAAGTGACTTCGCAGCAGTAGCAGTTTCAGCAGAAACTACGCAGGCCTGAAGGGAATGGCAGGACCTACTTAAATGATAAAAGGAAGAGAACCCACAACCAAGATTACTCCACCCAGTAAGAATTTCATTCAGATTCACAGAAATTAAAAGCTTTACAGGTAAGCAAAAGTTAAGAGAATTAGGTACCACCAAACCAGCTTCACAAAAAACGCTGAAGGAAGTTCTTCAGATAGGAAATACAAAATGAAGAAAAGCCTACAGAAACAAACTAAAAATAATAAAGTAACTGGTAATAGGGTCAGACATATCAGTAATTACCTTAAATGTAAATGGATTAAATGCTCAAACCAAAAGACACAGACAAAAACAAGACCCATATATATGCGGTCTACAAGAGACCTGCTTCAGATCTAGGGACACGTACAGACTAGAAAGTGAGGGGCTAGAAAAAGATACTCCGTGCAAATGGAAATCAAAAGAAATCTGAAGAAGCAATACTCATATCAGGTAAAATAAACTTTAAAATAAAGACTGTTACAAGAGACAACGAAAGACAATACATAATGATCAAAAGATCAATCCAAAGAACATATAATAATTATAAATATATTTGCACCCACCATAGGAGCACCTCAGGATATAAGGCAATGCTAACAGCTATAAAAGGGGAAATTGACAGTAACACAATAATAGTGGGGGGGCTTTAACATCCCACTCACACCAACAGACAGTTCATCTAGATAGAAAATAAGGAAACACAGACCTTAAATGCATTAGTTCAGCCTAATTGATATCTACAGGACATTCCATATGAATGAGCAGAATACACTTTTCCCCCAAGTACACATAGAATGTCCTCCAGGATAGATCCTAACTTGGGTCACAAATCAAGCCTTGGTAAATTGAAAAAAAAAATTGAAATTGTATCAAGCTGTTTTTTTCTGACTACAATATTTTGAGATTAGATATTAATTACAGGGAAAAAATGTAAAAAAAGACAAATACATGGAGGTTGCTCCCAAATAACCAAGAGGTCACTGAGGAAGTCAAAGAGGAAATTTTAAAAATACCTAGAAACAAATGACAATAAAAACACAACAACCCAAAAGCTCTGGGGACCCTAAAAGCAGGGCTGAGAGAGGATTTTATAGCAGTACAAGCCAATGTCAAGAAATGAGAAAAACATCAAATAAACAGCCTAACCTTACATCTAGAGCAACTAGAAAAAGACCAACAACAAATAAATCCAAACGTTAGTAGAAGGAAAGAAATTATAAAGATCAGAGCAGAAACTGAATGAAAAAGAAATGAAGAAAGTAAAACCAAAAACCAATAAAACTACAAGCTGGTTCTTTGAGAAGATATATATAATTGACAAATCATTGGCCAGACTCATCAGTAATAAAGGGAGAATATTCAGATCAGTAAAATTAGAAATGAGAAAGAAGTTGCAACAGACAATGCAGAAATATGAAGGGTCATAAGAGATTACCATGAGCAACTATATGCCGATAAGATGGACAACCCAGAAGAATGGACAAATTCGTAGAGAAGTACCACCTTCCAAGACTGAATCATGAAGAAATAGAAAATAAGAACAGACCAGTCACAAGAACTGAAATTGAAACTATGATCTAAAATCTTCCAACGAACAAGAATCCAGTGCCAGATGGCTTCGTTGGTGAATTCTATCAAACATTTAGAGAAGAGTTAACACCTATCCTGCTCAAACTCTTTCAGAGAAATTGCAGAGGAAGAATGCTCCCAAATTTATTCTATGAGACCACCATCACCCTGACACTCAAACCGGACAAAGATATTACAAGAAAATAAAATTATAAGCCAAAGCACTGATGGACTTGAGTCAAAAATCCTCAACAAAATTCTAGCAAAGAGAATCCAACAACACATTAAAAGTATCACACATTATGATTTAGTAGGGTTTATCCCAGGGATTCATAGGTTTTTCAATATAAGCAAATCAATAAATTTGATACACCATATTAACAAACTGAAAGAAAAAACATATGATAATCTCAATATATGCAGAGAAAGCATCTAACAAAATCCAACACCCATTTATGATAAAAACTATCCAGAAAATGGGCAGAGAAGAAATTTACATCAACATAATAAAGACAATATATGACAAGCTCAAAGCATACGTTATTCTCAATGGTGAAAAACTGAAAGCATTTTCTCTAAGATCAGGAACAAGACAGGGGTGCCCATTGCCACAACTATTATGATATAGTTTTGGAAGTCAGAGAAGAAAAAGAAATAAAAGGAATCCAGATTAGAAAAGAAAAAGTAAAACTCTTACTGTATGCAAAAAACATGATACTATGCATAAAACCCTTAAGACGCCTCCAGAAAATCACTAGCCCTAATGGGTGAATTTAGTGAAGTCACAGCATACAAAATTAATGCAGAGAAATCACTTACATTCCTATATACTAACAATGAAAAATCAAAAGAGAAATTAAGGAATCAATCACATTCACCATTGCAAAAAAAAAAAAAAACAACTACCTAGGAATAAACCTGCCTAAAGAGACAAAAGACCTGTGTACAGAAAACTGAGATGCTGATCAAAGAAATCAAACATGACACAAACAGATGGAGAGACACACCATGTTCTTGGATTGAAAGAATCAATATTGTGAAAAAGACTATACTACCCAAGCAATCTACAGATTCAATGCAACCCTTATCAAATTACCAAAGGCATTTTCATAGAACTAGAACAAAAAGTGCTACAATTTGTATGGAAAACAAAAGACCAGCCAAAGTACTCTTGAGATAGAAAAATGGAGCTGGAGGAATAGACCTTCCCGACTTTGGACAAAACTGGAAAGCTATAGTCATCAAGACTGTATGGAGTATGGTACCAGCACAAAAACAGAAATGTAGACCAATGGAACAATATAGAAAGCCTGGAGACAAATCCATGCACCTATGGGCACCTTATCTTTGACAAAGGAAACAAAAATATACGATGGAGAAAAAACAGCCTCTTCCCAATAAGTGGTGCTGGGAAAACTGGACAACTACATGTAAAAGAATGAATTTAGAATATTTCCTAACACCATTCACAAAAATAAACTCGAAATGGATTAAAGACTTAAATGTAAGGCCTGAAACTATAAAACTCTTAAAGTAAAACATAGGCAGAACACTCAACATAAATTGTAGCAGATCCTCTTTAACCCACTTGCTATAGTAATGGAAATAGAAAAAAAAAATCAATGACACCTAGTTAAACTTAAAAGCTTTGCGTAGCAAATGAAACTATAAACAAGGTGACAGACAGCCCTGAGATTGGGAGAAAATAATTGCAAATGAAACAACTGGCAAAGGATTAATCTCCAAGATACATAATCCGTTTGTGTAGCTCAATATCAGAAACACAAACAACCCATCAAAAAATGAGCAGAAGACCTAAACAGATATTTCTTCAAGGAAGACACACAGATGGCCAATAAACACATGAAAAGGTGCTCAATATCACTCATTGTAAGAGAAATGCAAAGCAAAACTACAATACGGTATCTTCTGATACTGGTCAGAATGGCTATCATCAAAATATCTACAAACAGTAAATGCTGAAGAGGACGTGGAGAAAGGTGAACACTCTTGCACTGTTGGTGGGAATGTAGACTGATACAGACACTATGGAGAACAGTATGGAGACTCCTTAAAATACTAGGAATAAAACCACCATATGAAGCATAATTCAGAAGATACATGTACCCCAATGTTCATTGCAGCACTATTTACAATAGCAAGAACATGGAAGCAACCTAGATACCCAACAACAGATGAATGATGAAGCTGTGGTGTGTACACACAATGGGATATTGCTAGGACATAAAAAAGAACAAATGTGAATCAACTGAACTGAGGCAGATGAAAGTGAAAGTGAAGTCGCTCAGTCGTGTCCAACTCTTTGCAACCCCATGGTCTGTAGCCTACCAAGCTCCTCTGTCCATGGGATTTTCCAGGCGATAGTACTGGAGTGGATAGCCATTTGAACCTAGAGCCTATTCTACAGAGTGTAGTAAGTCAGAAAGAGAAAGACAAATATTGTATATTAACGCATATATATGGAATCTAGAAAAATGATACTGATGAACCTATTTGCAGGGCAGGAATAGACACACAGACATAGAGAATGGACTCATAGACACAGCAGGGGAAGGAGAGGGTGGGATGAACTGAGAAAGTAGCATTGATATATATACACTATCATGTGTGAAACAGAGAGCTAGTGGGAAGCTGTTATATAATAGAGGGTTACCAGCCTGGTGCTCTGTGACGACTTAGAGAGGCGGATGGTGTGGGTAAGAGAGAGGCTGAAGAGGCAGGGGATATATATATATCCCCTCCCTCTTATATATATATATGTAGTTATGACTGATTTCAAATTTGCTGGCATATTGAGAGCACTCATATATGCCAGCAAATTTGGAAAACTCAGCAGTGGCCACAGGACTGGAAAAGGTCAGCTTTCATTCCAATCCCAAAGAAAGGCAATGCCAAAGAATGGTCAAACAATTGCACTCATCTCACATGCTAGTAGGGTAATGCTTAAAATTCTTCAAGCCAGGCTTCAACAGTACATGAACGGTAACATTTAAGATGTTCAAGCTGGATTTAGAAAAGCCAGAGGAACCAGAGATCAAATTGCCAACATCCATTGGATCATTGAAAAAGCAAGAGAGTTCCAGATAGACATCTACTTCTGCTTTATTGACTACACCAAAGCCTTTGATTGTGTGGATCACAATAAAATGTGGAAAATTCTTCAAGAGATGGAAATACCAGACCACCTGACCTGCCTCCTGAGAAATCTGTATGCAGGTCAAGAAGCAACAGTTATAACTGGACGCGGAATAACAGACTAGTTCCAAATCAGGAAAGGAGTACGTCAAGGCTGTATATTGTCACCCTGCTTATTTAACCTATATGCAGAGTACATCATATGAAATGCTGCCCTGGATGAAGCACAAGCTGGAATCAAGATTTCCAGGAGAAGTATCAATAACCTCAGATATGCAGATGACACCACCCTTATGGCAGAAAGTGAAGAAGAACTAAAGAGCCTCTTGATGAAAATGAAAGAGGAGAGTGGAAAGGCTGGCTTAAAACTCAACATTCAGAAAGCAAAGATCATGGCATCTGGTCCCATCACTTCATGGCAAATAGATGGGGAAACAATGGAAACAGTGACAGACTTTATTTTCTTGGCTCCAGAATCACTGCAGATGGTGATTGCAGCCATCAAATTAAAAGACGCTTGCTCCTTGGGAGAAAAGCTATGACCAACCTAGACAGCATATTAAAAAGCAGAGACATTACTTTGCCAACAAAGGTCCGTCTAGTCAAGGCTATGGTTTTTCCAGTAGTCATGTATGGATGTGAGAGTTGGACTATAAAGAAAGTTGAGCACTGAAGAATTGATGCTTTTGAACTGTGGTGTTGGAGAAGACTTTTGAGAGCCCCTTGGACAGAAAGAAGCTCAAACCAGTACATCCTAAAGGAAATCAGTCTTGAATATTCATTGGAAGGCCTGATGCTGACGCTGAAATTCCAATACTTTGGCCACCTGATGTGAAGGACTGATTCACTGGAAAAGACCCTGATGCTGGGAAAGATTGAAGGTGGGAGGAGAAGGGGATGACAGAGGATGAGATGATTGGATGACATCACTGACAGAATGGACATGAGTTTGAGTAAGCTCCAGGAGTTGGTGATGGGCAGGGAGGCCTGGTGTGTTGCAATCCATGGTGTTGCAAAGATTTGGACACGACTGAGCGACTGAACTCAACTGATGACTGATTCACATTGTTGTATGGCAGAAAGCAATACGACATTGTAAAGCAATTATCCTCCAATCAAAAAAAAAATAAATTTTTTAAAAGATGAGGGAAAAATGAGAAAAAAAAAGAGAAATATCAAATCACTATATTGTGTGACAGGAACTAGCAGAGTGCTGTAGGTCAGTTATTCTTCAGAAACAAATTCATAGGAAAATAGAGATCAAATTTTTGGTTATCAAAGGCAGAGGGTTGTGGAAGGGGAATTGGTTAAAAGCAGTCAAAAGGTACACACTTTCAGATATAAAATAATAAGCATTAAGGGTGTAATGACAATATGATAAATGTGATTAACATTGATGAATGTTCTATGTGAAAACTGTTGAGAGTAAATCCTGAGTTCTCATCACAAGGAAAAAAATTTTCTATTTCTTTAATTAATTTTGTATCTATACAAGATAATGGATGCTCACTAAATCTACTGTGATAATCATTTCATGATGTATGTAAGTCAAATCATTGTGCTGTATACCTTAAACTTACACAGCGCTGTATGTCAATTATATCTCAATAAAACTGGGGAAAAAAGAAAGAAAAGCCTTCTAAGGAGGTGTGATAGTCCCCCTAGGCTGCCATGAAAAATATTATAGAGCGGTGCCTATGAACAGCAGATATTTCTTATTCATAGTTTTGAAAGGTGTCAGAATAGTTTGTGAGTGTCTCTTTCTGGGTTGCAGACTTCTCATTGTATCCTCGTATGATGGAAGGCACTAGTGAGCTCTGGATTTCTAAGAGCACTAATCTCCTTCAGGAGGGTGCCTTCCTTATGATCTAATAACCTCCCAAAGGCTCCGTCTCCCAGTACCATTATCTTGGGTTAGGATTTCAGCATATGAATTTGAGAGGAACACAAACCTTCAGGCTGTAGTGGGAGAGGAACAACAATGATAGTTAAATGCATAGGGACATGTAGACTGGCAAAAATTTCCAAAACTCAAACAGGAACAGTGTCTTCAGATCATCTTGGGGAAGAGGAACCTGGAAAGATGAAAGCTGCCCCCACCCCAACACTCTACCCCCTTTCTCTGTACCAGGGCTAGAAAGGTCGTTTAGAGTCAGCAGATGGAACACAGTTGATGAATAGTTTCTATGATGTTTGAATTTGGCCAGGAGTATTTCTTAAGTTTCCACTTTTTGAGACGTTTGCCTAGCTATTATGAGCATTTTTTTTTTTCCATTTTGTGTCTTAATTAGCTGTTGGGAAAAGTAAGTTGTATATTTATCTAGTCACTGCTTACAGCATGTTATTAATTTAAAAACACTTAAGTTAATTTTTTTGAGGTTTTCTAGGACTAGCATTTTGCAAATAATGGCAAACTTATCCTCTTCTCCCATAGTTACAGCCCTCATTTGTGTTAACTGTTTTACTGCACTGATTAGAATTTCTAGAGCTATGTTGGAGAGTAAAGGAAATGGTACGCTTTTGGACATTCCTACTTTGTTTGTGATTTAGTGAGATTGAGTCTAGGGCCTTACAGTGAAACATCATGTCATCAGCTGGTTTCAGATAAGCTATTCTTAATTAGGTTAAGAAATTAGGTTGTTTTGGTACCAAAATTGGTAGTAAAAGTAAAAACAACAGCAACCACAAACCAAGAATAGATATTGAATTTTATTGGATTGAATTTGGAAAGTTTTTTTGTTTTAATAACATAAAGATGGCTCTGTCAACTTTAAGTACTAAGAACTAGCAGATTCAAAGGGCAAATATTGGTGAGCTTTCCAAGTGCACTATTTAAAGTTCTGAGGGCAGAGCAGGCTTACTCAGCAAGACCCAACACTCAAAAAGGAACGGCATGCAAGTTAGGCCAGAGGAAAGGAGGAACTGGTGGTTGCTATTTATTTAAAATTTTTAAGGAAGTTGTTTATTCCCAATAATTGAAGAGATCAGAGAGGCACTGAATCATTAGATGTCAAACAGAACTCTACTACAGCTGATTAAAATCTTTTAAAAAATTTTTATGGAGAAAGACTTCATCATTTTCTCTACTGATAGGCTCCAATGTTTTCATGCTTAACCTGGAGTTTCTTCCTGATCTGAATGTTTCTTGCTGAGATACAAGCTTGTTTTTTTCTCCTATGCCTCGTCTTAAAAAAACAAAAAATAGTAATTTCCCTATAAAATAAGTGCAAGAATTCATAAGGAACTGCACCCCATTAAAAAGCCCAGGATTCACATGACCACTTGAGTGTATTCCACTGGCTCAGAGACAGCAGGGTTCACAAAAGTCCAGAAATTGGGCTTGTGGCTCTTTGGGGTGACATTGACATAATCTGTGGCTTCCTTTATGTTCTCATAGTCCAGGACAGAGTCATTTCTTCGATCTCCAGGGGTCGCAAAGACTACTTGTGTGTAGTTTACATCCTTGGTGACCTTAATGGGGAAAAGCAAAGAAATCTGGGTCAAAATCCCTGCCACATTTGGAGAGGGTACTCAACTCAAAGAGGCTCACCCTGGGCCTGAGGGGAAAGAACTTGGGTCCCAGGTAGCCGTGTCTGAGAGCAGGGCCAAGGCAATGAGAGAGATTGCTCCTTGTATTTGTGGCTACGAATGGCTTAAGGAAGAAAAACGTGGAGACTCTCCAAGTGAGGTCGGGACTCAGGGTGGACTTTGGCCAGCAACTGGGCCGTGGGGAGCAGGGGATTTCCTGTGAGTACCTTCCCTGGTAGAGCCCACTCAGACCCCCTTTGTGTGGATGCTCTGCGTGGTTGGTACAGGCCCATGAGTGAAAACCCGACCACCCTCACCAAAGGCTGCTATGATGACTCCGTGGCCCTCCTTCCTTGCTCCCGCCTCTGTAGCCCAGGTGACCCCAGACTGCTGGGGTCACCAGGAGTGTCCCTTACCTGGGAGGCGGTGGGAGGTGAGCTGTTTGAGCTGTCAGAGCTATCTGAGGACGTGTCACTGTCATCTAGGGAAAAATAGAAATTGTTCTTCTTCTAAAGGAAGCCAGAGGGTGTTTAGAGAGCATAGAGGCGATGGAAGGATGCATGAGACAAAGACAGAAGCAGAGCCAGCAACTCAAAGTGGAGTGGGGAAGAGAGATCAGTGTCCCCAGAAAGAAGAGAGGAAACCTCTGGAAACAGCCAGGAACATATCCAAGAGTCCAGGCCCTGCTGTATTTCCAGCTCCATCTAAAAGTAAATACAAGCCCGCAAGGCTGCCCTGTGCTTGAGAAAGACTGTCTGCTGGAAGGGGAGTAAGCGGGGTGTGCTGAGCTGCTGTGGCCCAAGGCAAACAGATCTGGCCCCAGAAATCATAGACACGCTTCTAATCTAAGCCTGTCACTAACTCCAGGCAGATTACATTCCTCTTTGTGCCCTGGTCTTGTCCCCAGTGGCAGAGGGTTGGACAAGGATCTCTGAAGTCCCTGCCAAACACCGCGTCTCTGACTGCAGCCAGGCTTCAGGGAAGCTTTGGGATCAAGGGTAATGGTGAGGCCAGTGCCTCTCTGCTTCCTTTGAAACCCTGAGTCGTGCAAGGGGCATCTTCTGGGTCCCTCATGCATTGAGGCCTTATCTTGGTCTGAGGAAGCCTGACAACCAGATTTCTCTAACGGAAAAGATGAAGTTTAGAAGGATAGAGCAAACTTAAATCAACCAAAAGATAAAGCAGTGGAAAGGGCAGTCTGGTGAGTGAATGTCTTGCTCCAGAAGCAGCAGTTTCCACTGTGTGAAGAGTGGCCTGGTGGGTCTCTCAAGTGGGGAGAGAGAGAAAACAGCGAGAGTGTGGTGTTTCTGTTGGTCCCCTTGCTGGAGTGGGATATAGATCTGAACCATCACCAAGACTCAGGTTTATTAAAATGCCCAGATCCCACGGCTGGGAGCAGACAGAGGTGGTTGAAATCTGCTGCTACTGCTGCTGCTAAGTCGCTTCAGTCGTGTCCGACTCTGTGTGACCCCATAGACGGCAGCCCACCAGGCTCCCCCATCCCTGGGATTCTCCAGGCAAGACACTGGAGTGGGTTGCCATTTCCTTCTCCAATGCATGAAAGTGAAAAGTGAAAGTGAAGTCGCTCAGTCGTGTCCAACTCCTAGTGACCCCATGGACTGCAGCCTACCAGGCTCCTCCGTCCATGGGATTTTCCAGGCAAGAGTACTGGAGTGGGGTGCCATCATCTTCTCCATCTGGGCTCTAACTAATGGCGGGCAGAAGATAAGATACCATAGTATCACAAAGACAGGAGCAGAGACAGCCCCCAGGGCTGAACTAAGACCTACACAAAACCCACTGCCGTCTGCCACACCGCATAGGATGGGCAGCCTTCTGAAAGCAGCAGCCTGGCTTGGCCTGCACTGGGGAGGGTGTGAGGAATCCTCCCGCTCGTGGTTTGGGCAGGAAGACTGGGACTGCTGCGAGGAGGCTCCCCAGGTAGTCCAGACAGAACAGAAGCAGCGTTATGACACGTTCTCCTCGCAGCAGTACTCACGCCGGTAGCGGGGCTCGGGCACCAGGACATTCCTCTCCGCCCGAGTCTCCTTCCTCTCCTTGGCAGCAGGTGGGCAGCAGTCAGCTGGACTAAAGCTGGGGGCCTGGGACCTGGCCCCTTTCAGTATGCGCTCATTTTCCTTGGCTACCGGGGACAGGGCAAGAGTCAAAAAGTAAATGTTCTCCTGGTCAGATACATCCTGTATCTATGAGCACAGGTCTCCTGAGGGAACACAGGTCAGACAGATCTCTTCAAACCTCAGCCCTCCTCTGCTCAGAACCCTGCAGTGCCCCTCGCCTCACTTGGAGTAAAAGCTACAGTCCAAGCTGAAGGCCTCATGCCCCTTCCCCTTCCTGCTGCAACTCAGCTCCATCCAACCTGGGCCCCTTTGCTTCCGCCCTGATGAGCAAATCTCCTGGCTTATTGACTTTGTAGGCGTGGCTCACTTCCTCACCTCCCTCAGGTTTAGACTCAAATGTCAGCATCTCAGGGATGCTGACTCCCATCAGTTCATATCTCCCTGCCTTGCTTCATTTTTCCCTCTACACTTAACGTGACCTGACACACATTCTACTTGTTTGTTTGTTGTCTGTATTACCCATGGAATGCAAGGTCCATAATGGCACAGATTTTTGTTTCCTCTTGTACTGGATAAATGAATGAATGACGAGAGAAGCCTAGACTTACATCATCCTACTCAATCCCTTGTCTTAGCACAGCCCAAGCAGTGTTATTTTCTCTCCCCTAGTTACAATGTCTTCCTCAGACAGACCGTCCTGTTTTTCACTGCAACTCAGCTCAGAAATTTAAGCTCATATCTTAGTCTAACCTTTCTCTTGTAATTCAGGGCCATTTCTACTTGTCCCTTGGTGGTGATGAAGGAAATTTATGATGCTTGGGTTAAGTGCGCCCAGCCTCAAGAGCATCACAGAAGCTTGTCTCTAGACAGGAGGTCTGGGTAGCAAAAGGACTCTCGGCCATCATTCCCAAGCACAGATGGGCTGGATCAGAGTGCAGATTACCCACTTAGAGGTTGGTGGATTGAGGGGTCACCTGGCTAGCGATTCCTCAAGTAAGATTTCAAGTGATGTTTGGGGGCTCATCTTGCTGTGGGCTTGGGAATGGTCCCTGAGGGGGACCAGGAGGGAAGAGAACACTGAGCCAGTTACCCATGTGCCTGCTGAGCAGGTAGTTGATGGCTGTGAGGAGACAGGCCTGCAGGACCAGCGACACCACTGCGATCACTACTCCATGCCAGACCTCCATGACCCTGTCGGGAAAGGAGGAAATCAGGTGAGAGGTTCTGGAGGTGCTGAGAAAGCGGCAAACCCATCCCTGCCCCAAGCCAGGGGCAGCCTGCAGGTACTGCTGTTGTGGCTTGAGTCCCCTTCCTCTTGAAGGGAAGGCATCAGGGCCCTGGGAGGGTGACGTGTGCGGGAAGTGACGTTACCGACTCGGGAACCTGAGCTGGCTCTCCCCAGACCACTCACTGATCCAGCATGACAAGCTCCTGGCAGGGCCACCACGGGTTGTGAGTGGGGCGCGGGCTCTCTCCAGCACCTCGTCTCTGTGCAGCACCCCTGGCAGGATGGCCCTGGAGGCCTGCAGTGGGTCAGAATTCTTGGGCAGTCTCTGCTGCTGGGGAGTCCTTTCCTTTCCTCTCCCCAGATTCCAGTTTTTGAATCTGCAAAACAGGCAGTAACAGTGTTAGTGCCTGCCAGCTGGTAGGCACTGGCTTGCTGCCAGCCCCAGGGCTGAGCATCCCCATAGCCCGGCCTTCAAAACTGATCCACACAATCCTAGGACCTAGATGTCACTACCCTCCTCTTATGAGGAGCCACGTGGGGCCCAGAGGGCTGAGGGACATGTCTGAGGCCCTACAGTGAAGCCTGGTTTGAGCTCTACGTCCAAGCCTACACCCCCAACATTCCATCTCTTCTCCAGGGTCTTTGCCTGCTGCGGAAAGCACAGAGGAATCCCATAGGTGCGAAAACACTGAGAGAGATTCTGTGAAGCATACCAGTGTCTCACACACATACACACACACACACACACACACACACATGCATGCACCCACACTGCTGAAAGGAAATAAATTAAGAGTTTGGGATTAGCAAATACAAACTACTATATATAAAACGGGTTAAAAAAAAAAAACCAAGGTCCTACGGTATAGTTCAGGGAATTATATTTAATAACCTGTAATAAACCATGATGATGAAGAATATATATATATATATTCTGAATCATTTTGCTGTACTCCAGAAACTAACACGATTTTGTAAATCAACTATATATACTTCAGTTAAAAAATTTTTTTTTAGTGTCAAAAATAAAGACCACAGCGCTGAATATGGAGTGTATTATAAAACAAAGCCAAGATGATTTCGAAGCTTTTGAAATGATCTTTGCTTAGCACAAGATGGGCCACACGATGGCCCATTGTCCTGCTGCGGACGATAAATGTGGAGAAGCCTTTTATTGCCGATAAGGCTTGTTTTCTCAATCAGGGATTCCAAGTGTTAGGGGTAGTGTGGAAAGCCCTGCCTGTCTTACTTCTGTCTGTAGTTCTACACTGGGTGGGCCCATCCAACATCCAATTTGGACTAAGTTTGGAGGGAGAGGAGGCAGTAGCCCGGGAGGGAGCCTGCGAGGTTTGCCTCCACCACCTGCCAGGGCTGGGTGCTGGCCAGCTGGAAGCTGCCAGGGAGAAAAAACTACCTTCTTCCCTACATCCTTTACCAACCAACAAGCCACTCTTTGGGAACAACTTTTCTTGGGTGAGGTCGAAAGTTGGGCGCAGACTCCCCTGGTGGTCCAGTGGTTAAAGAAGTCGCCTGCCAGTGCCGGAGACACAGAAGCTCCTACGTGGCGCAGGGCGACTAAGCCTGTGTGCCTCAGCTCCTGAGCGCCGGAGCCCAGGGCCTGCATGTCGCCAGAGCCCACACACTGCAACCAGGGAGGCCGGCGCACCGAGCCCGGCTCCCGCGAGAGAAGCCACGGCAGTGAGAAGCCGCACAGGTAACCGGAGAGGAGCCCCTGCTCGCTGCGGCTAGAGAAAGCCTACATGCGGCAGCCAAGACCCCGCGCCGCCAAAAACAAAGGAGAAAAATGGGAGGGACACGTGCCCATTTTAGTCATCATACTTAGCTTCAGTCCCCTCTTTCTGACTTAATAAATTCTAATGTAATAAATTCTAGATACATTCTCCAAAGGAACCTAACTCTATCCACTCTACTTTTCAAGTTAAATGAGCAAAGTATACCTAACATCATCACTCTTAAAGAATGCTATTTAGTTTGATTTATAAAGATGGATTCAGCGTCCAGATGTGAGTTCTTCATTACGTGTAGATTCAGCATGTGATATGGGTCAGGAAGACGGAAGGTGGGAACGTTCTAAGCGGGGGAGTTCCCCTCACCCCGCTTCGGCCTAGCACCCACCAGACCTGGTGCCGAGGAGCACCAGAAGGTCATCTCTGGAGAAGGAGTCTCCTGTGGTCCCTTCTGCAGGAGTGTTGCATTAACCCACTTTCGTCATGGCATGAGGCGGTCACTGGGAGCAGGAGGTGGAAACTGATCCAGATGGCAAGCCAAGCGAGAGGGGACCCCAGGAAACTACCTACCCGCCCTTTACACATGGACATCACCAGACGGTCAGTATCAAAATCATATTGAGTATGTTCTTTGCAGCCGAAGATGGAAAAGCCCTATACACTCAGCAAAAAGAAGACCAGGAGCTGACTGTGGTTCAGATCATCAGCTCCTTGTTGTAAAATTCAGGCTCAAACTGAAGAAAGTGGGGAAAACCACTAGACTATTTAGGGATAACCTCAATCAAATCCCTTATTATTATACAATGGAGATGATTAATAGATTCAAGGGATTAGATCTGGTAGACAGAGTTCCTGAAGAACTGTGGACAGAGGTTCATAGCATTGCACAGGAGGTGGTGGCCAAAGCCATCCCGAAGAAAAAGAAATACAAGAAAGCAAAGCGATTGTCCAAGGAGGCCTTACAAGTAGCTGAGAAAAGAAGAGAGGTGAAAGGCAAAGGAGAAAGGGAAAGATACATCCAACTGAATGCAGATTTCCAAAACATAGCAATGAGAGATAAGAAAGCCTTCTTTAGTGAACAATGTAAAGAAATAGAGAAAACAGAATGGATAAGACTAGAGATCTCTTCAAGAAAATTAGAGAGACCAAGGGAACATTTCATGCAAACATAAATAAAGGACAAAAACAGCAAAGACCTAACAGAAGCAGAAGAGATGAAGAAAAGGTGGCAAGAATACACAGAACTGTACAAAAAAGCTCTTCAGTTCATTTCAGTCGCTCAGTCGTGTCTGATTCTTTGTGATCCCGTGGACTGCAGCACACCAGGCCTCCCTGTCCATCACCAACTCCTGGAGTTTACTCAAACTCATGTCCTTTGAGTTGGTGATGCCATCCAATCATCTCATCCTCTGTCATCCCCTTCTCCTCCCACCTTCAATCTTTCCCAGTATCAGGGTCTTTTCCAATGAGTCAGTTCTTTGCATCAGGTGGCCAAAGTATTGGATTTTCAGCTTCAGCATCAGTCCTTCCAAAGAATATTCAGGACTGATTTCCTTTAGAATGGACTGGTTGGATCTCCTTGCAATCCAAGGGACTCGAGTCTTCTCCAACACCGCAGTTCAAAAGCATCAATTCTTCAGTGCTCAACTTTCTTTATAGTCCATCTCTCACATCCATACATAGCTACTGGAAAAATCATAGCTGTGACTAGATGGATCTTAGTTGACAAAGTAATGTCTCTGCTTTTTAATACGCTATCTAGGTTGGTCATAGCTTTTCTTCCAAGGAGCAAGTGTCTTTTAATTTCATGGCTGCAGTCACCATCTGCAGAGATTTTGGAGCCCCTCAAAATAAAGTCTCTCACTGCTACCATTGTTTCCCCATCTATTTGTCACAAAGTGATGGGACTGGATGCCATGATCTTGGTAACTCTAGAAAGAAGTTCAGTCAAAAGTGACATGCACAGGGTAAAATTTGCAGAGCCAGGAGGCTGGTAATAAAACACCAGAGTGATGAAGTGAGTAGGCGATTATTCATGAAAAACAATGATATTGAAAAATTAGTTGACTTGATTGAAGAAAGGGCATCGATATATTTTAAATGCCTGATCTAGGCTTATTTTGGATAAGCCCTACTTAAATTTCAACAGATACCAATTTATCAAGCAAATTTCTCAAGGAAATATGTTAGTCACTCAGTCATGTCTGACTCTTTGTGACCTCATGGACTGTAGCCCACCAGCCTCTTCTGTCCATGGAATTCTCCAGGCAAGAATACTGGAGTGGTTGCTATTTCCTTCTCTTTCTCAAATTTTAGTACTAATCCTGCTTTCTGGGGCAGACGTTAAAAAAAAAAAAAAAAGATTGGATGTTACCAGGAGAGCTTTATTGAATCACAAAAAAAGCATGAAAATCACAGAAAAGGGCTGGAAGCAAAGCCAGTGTGCCAGGAAATCAACAGTTTCTTTTTTAATAGTCACTCTTACGCTTTAGGAATGCTGCTGCTGCCCTTGCCTGGAAAATCCCTTGGACGGAGGAGCCTGGTAGGCTGCAGTCCATGGGGTCACTAAGAGTTCGGCTCTACTGAGCAACCTCACTTTCACTTTTCACTTTCATGCATTGGAGAAGGAAATGGCAACCCACTCTAGTATTCTTGCCTGGAGAATCCCAGGGACAGGGGAGCCTAGTGGGCTGCCGTCTATGGGGTTGCACAGAGTTGGACACGACTGAAGCGACTTAGCAGCAGCAGCAGCTTACGCTTTAGGAATGCTGACTTCATATTAAATGGCTTATTTGTCCTTAATCACAGAAGTTATTCTGCTTCTTCCATTGAAGGGGATGGTAGGGATACCACTAGGGCTGTATTCTGAAACCATGCTCTAAGTTTTCAATTTTTTAAGGCTCCTCTCTATTTATTAAAAATCAAACTAAAAGGCATTTGTGATTTAAAAAACTAGAAGTGCAAATAAGCAAAGCATTTCATAAAATGAACCCAAACTTCATTCCATAAAATTATCTTTGTATTTTCATAAATATGTGCACTTTGTATGTGTATGGAAATATTTGTATACACAATCTTTTTGAAACAAAGCATCATACTGAGTAGTTACTTTTCCTCTTTGCTTGATAGATCATAAACTTGTTTCCAGATCAGGAAAACCTCCATTAAAGAGCCCCAATCTGGGTGCTCACAGGCCATATTTGACACCTAGATGATTTTGTTTGATAATGTACTTTAAAGCTTTGCATGGGGATGCCCTGAGGAAGGTCATGTACCTTTCAGTCCCTGACTGATCCCTGAAGGCATTTGAGTTTGCACCTTCAGTTTTATGCCATCATTGAAAATGGCTGGTATTCTACTATACCAGTATTTCTTACTACTCTGGACATTCAGAGGCAAACAGCTCCTTGCCTAAAACTGCTTGTGCACTGCCTGGGAGACCACCAATAACAGATGACCCCACACATTTCCAAATGTCTCCCTGAGGCAGTCACGTCTGCCCCTAGTTGAGAATCACTGCATTAGATAAATGTTACATTATGTTAAAAGCATTATCTTATTTGGTCTTTTTATTCAGAACAATATTGCCTACACTTCCTCTTTTCATTTTAATATATTATGAGCATCTTACCAGCTAAATGACACACTGTACCTGTGTCGTCAATATATAATATAAAAGTCAACACAGATCCAAGTTCTGTTCCCTTCTAGGTGCGAATTATTGAACTTCTCAGTGTCTTAGTTTCTGTACCTGTTAAATGGGGTTAATGATAGTATATACCTCACAGAGTTCTTGTGAGGGCTTGGGGAGTTACGTTTATAAAGACCTAAATACAGTGGCAGGCGTGTGGAAAGCACTCAACAGTTATTAGGTATTATTCAACCCTAAAACACTGCACCAAGATGGAGACTAGAGTGGAGCTATAAAAATTCGGTCTGCATATTTTGGAAGCTTAGACATTCGGTTTTGAGTACAGTTTGAAGATAAAATCTTGGCAGGATGAGGTTTGAAAATGATGACAGATGTCATTATTTAAGTGGCTAATGGCCCCTAACCGCAACGAGCAGGTTGTTCCTTGGGGGCTAGTTGCAGATCGCTGATCAGACAGTCGGCAGAAACATCTGCTCATTTGTGTACACACCCCAAACAACCGGGAAATGAGCAATTTGAAGTTGTGAAAAAAGTGCCTGGACCATGTGAAAGTTTGGTATGCCTCGTTCCATCATCAAGATGTGACTGTCCTGCCCTCTTTCAGGTTTGGATACCCAGCCCCACGTTAATGCAGTGTCCTGCCAACTGCCTGCAAACCATATGTCAGCAGAGGGCTGAGAGCATTTCTTCTGTTTTCTTTGAACCTGGTGGAAACCCCGAGTTAAGCCTGGCTTCCATTTTATTCCCCCCTCTCCTGCTAAAGGAGCTCTCCCATGGCCT
The DNA here is from genome assembly GCA_006410935.1 of Redunca redunca. Classification (NCBI taxonomy): domain Eukaryota; kingdom Metazoa; phylum Chordata; class Mammalia; order Artiodactyla; family Bovidae; genus Redunca; species Redunca redunca. The sequence continues at coordinate 134,489 of SJYQ01095325.1, forward strand.
TTCTGAAAGGTACAGCATAACAAAAGAGGTGAAATAATAAAAACACACCTTTTCCCATCTGATACCATGCTTTCTTTGGATAGATATATTCAGAAAGAACACAACAGAAGATGATTTATGTAAACATCATATGGATTAAAGTAATCATAATCAATATTGCTAAGCTGACTTAATCTTTTAAAATTAAGTATCTTTAATGTCTAAAATGGATAAGCAATAAGGACCTACTGTATAGCAAAAAAAAATAATAATAAGTAGCTTTAAAGATTTTTTTATAAAGTGTTTACAAAAAGATTTTTTGGAAATTTTCATTAATTTATTGTCTTTAAAGTGAAGAATTTGAGCTGTAAGATAACAAGACAGGGAGATGAGAGCCAGGCTCCTCCTCCTGGCTCAGTCACTTGCTACCTGTATGACCAGGGGCAGGTAGAAATCCTTTCTAGGACCAGCACTTGTAGTACTCCTAAGGCTCTTTCTGGCCCTTAACATTCTGTTCTTTAAAGATGGAATTACAGTAGGGGAAAGGAAAGTGTAGTTGGATGGAAATGGAATATTTTGAAGGAAAAAAATACATATTTCTATTTTATATCATTCAGTCTCCTTCAGTCTACAGACTTTTGTCCTCTAATTGAATATGCAGTTTTGAATAATCAAGAAAAGGATGAAACATAAATAAGCCAAACTAATAATAGCTATAACCACATAAACAGAGGAAGCCCAAAATTGTGAAATTACTGACATTTTTTGGTGTGTGAAATATCAATAAAATTATCAATTTCCTAGAAAAATATAGATTAGTGAAGGCACAGAAAACTTAAACAGACTAAAAGCAAAGCAAAATAACAAGAAAGAAGTTTGGGATCCAAGTTTGGTACCTCTCGAGCAGCTAAAGGCAGAGAACTTGGAGTCAGACAGTCTGGCTTCACATCCCAGCTCATCCTCTGCATGAGTTGGATCTAATTATTTAACCTCTCAAAGTCTCTGCTTTCTTACTTGTAAGATAAAATCAATAATCATTAATTCTCAGGGTCTGATCTGATGAACATGAATGATACCCACTTCTGCAGATGAAGTAAGATGAGATACGTAAGTTATTCTAGCTTTTGTCACATAGTAATAAGCATCCAATAAATGACAGCTATTATTATTTGAAATTAAAAGCAGTATAAAAACTATCTACTCAAAATCTGCATCCAGATAGTGTTACAAATGAATTTTTGAAATTTTAAGGAACGTAGGGCACAGAAAAAAATGGAAAGCTCTCCAGGCTCATCTCATTTATGAATACAGAGGTAAATACATGATTATATCAAAAGTTACTCCACCTTGCTTATAGTTTCCTTCATTGTGAAAAAGCTTTTAAGATTAATTAGGTCCCATTTGTTTATCTTTGCTTTTATTTCCATTACTCTGGGAGGTGGGTCATAGAGGATCCTGCTGTGATTTATGGCAGAGAATGTTTTGCATATGTTTTTCTCTAGGAGTTTTATAGTTTCTGGTCTTACATTTAAATCTTTAATCAATTTTGAATTTATTTTTGTGTATGGTGTTAGAGAGTGTTCTAGTTTCATTCTTTTACAAGTGGTTGACCAGGTATCCCAGCACCATTTGTTAAAAAGACTGTCTTCTCTCCTTTGCATACTCTTGCCTTCTTTGTCACAGATAAGCTGTCCATAGGTGCATGGATTTATCTCTGGGCTTTCTATTTTGTTCCACTGATCTATGTTTCTGTCTTTGTGCCAGTACCATACTGTCTTGATGACTGTAGCTTTGAAGTATAGCCTGAAGTCAGGCAGGTTGTTTCCTCCAGTTCTATTCTTCTTTCTCAAGATTGCTTTGACTATTCAAGGTTTTTTGTATTTCCATACAAATTTTGAAATTATTTGTTCTAGTTCTATGAAAAATACCATTGGTAGATTGATAAGGATTGCACTGAATCTATATAGATTGCTTTGGGTAGTACTCTCATTTTTACTATGTTTATTCTTTCAATCCATGAACATGGTATATTTCTCCATCCGTTTGTGTCCTCTTTGATTTCTTTCATCAGTGCTTTATAGTTTTCTATAAAAAACATTTTCAGTGTCCTATAGTTTATAGGTCTTTTGTTTCTTTAGGTATAGTTTATACCTAACTATGATTTATAGTTTATAGTTTCTTTAAGTATAGTTTATAGGTTTTTTGTTTCTTTAGGTCAGTTTATTCCTAAGTATTTTATTCTTTTCATTGCAATGGTGAATGGAACTGATTCCTTAATTTCTCTTTCTGTTTTCCCATTTTTAGTGTATAGGAATGCAAGGGATTTCTGTGTATTATTAATTTTATATCCTGTTATTTACTCTATTCATTGATTAGCTCTAATAATTTTCTGGTGGTGTCTTTAGGGTTTTCTATGTAGAGGATCATTTTATCTGCAGTGAGAGTTTTACTTCTTCTTTTTCAACATGGATTCCTTTTATTTCTTTTTCTTCTCTGATTGCTGTGACTAAAACTTTCAAAACTATGTTGAATAGTAGTGGTGTGAGTGGGCACCCTTGTCTCATTCCTGACTTTAGGGGAAATACTTTCCATTTTTCACCATTGAAAATGATGTTTGCTGTGGGTTTGTCATATATGGCTTTTATTATGTTGAGGTATGTTCCTTCTATGTCTGCTTTTGAACAACAAAGGAAACTATAAGCAAGGTGAAAAGATAGCCTTCAGAACAGGAGAAAATAATAGCAAACAAAGCAACTGACAAAGAATTACTCTCAAAAACATACAAGCAGCTCATGCAGCTCAATTCCAGAAAAATAAATGACCCGTTAAAAAATGGGCCAAAGAACTAAACAGACATTTCTCCAAAGAAGACATACAGATGGCTAACAAACACATGAAAAGATGCTCAACATCACTCAGAAAAATGCAAATCAGACCCACAATGAGGTACCATCTCATGCTGGTCAGAATTGCTGCTATCAAAAAGTCTACGAACAATAAATGCAGAGAGAGTGTGGAGAAAAGGGAACCCTCTTATATTGTTGGTGGGAATGCAAACCAGTACAGCCACTGTGGAGAACAGTGTGGAGATTCATTAAAAAACTGGAAATAGAACTGCCATATGACCCAGCAATCCCACTGCTAGGCATATACACTGAGGAAACCAGAATTGAAAGAGACACATGTACCCCAATGTTCATTGCAGCACTGTTTACAATAGCTAGGACATGGAAGCAACCTAGCTGTCCATTGGCAGACAAATGGATAAGAAAGCTGTGGTACACATACAATGGAATATTACTCAGCCATCAAAAAGAATGCATTTGAATCCATTCTAATGAGGTGGATGAAACTGGAGCCTATTATATAGAGTGAAGTAAGCCAGAAAGAAAAACACCAATACGGTACATATGGAATTTAGAAAGATGGTAATGATGACCCTATATGTGAGACAGCAAAAGAGACACAGATATAAAGAACAGACTTTAGGACTCTGTTTAGGAGAAGGCGAGGGTGGGATGATTTGAGAGAATAGCACTGAAACATGTATCTTACCATATGTGAAATATATCACTAGTCCAAGTTCGATGCATGAAACAGGGCACTCAAAACCAATGCCCTGGGAGAACCCTGAGGGATGAGATGGGGAGGGAGATGGGAAGGGAGTTCAGGATGGGGGACACATGTTCACCCATGGCTGAGTCACGTCAATGCATGGCAAAAAAAAACACTACAATATTGTAAATAGTTAGCTTCCAATTAAAATAAATTAATTCAATTATTTTTAAAAAGTTACTATGGGGAAATCAGGCTCCCTAACTTCAGACTCTACTACAAATCTACAGTAATCAGGCAGCTTCCCTGATAGTTCAGTTGGTAAAGAATCTGCCTGCAATGCAGGAGACCCTGGTTTGATTCCTGGGTCAGGAAGATCCGCTGGAGAAGGGATAGGCTACCCACTTCAGTATTCTTAGGGTTTCCCTGGTGGCTCAGCTGGTAAAGAATCTGCCTGCAGTGCGGGAGACCTGGGTTTGATCCCTAGGTTGGGAAGATCTCTTAGAGAAGAGAAAGGCTACCCACTCCAATATTCTGGCCTAGAGAATTCCATGGGTTGTATATCATGGGGTCACAAAGAGTCAGACAGGACTGAGCGACTTTCACAGTAATCAGGACAGTATGGTACTGTCACAAAAACAGACATACAAATCAATGGAACAGGATAGGAAGTCCAGAGACAAACCCACACACATATGGTCAGCTAATCTATGACGGAGGAGACAAGAGTATATGATGAAGAAAGACAGTCTCTTCAATTAGCGGTGCTGGGAAAACTGGACAGCTACAGGTAAAAGAATGGAATTAGAGCACTTCCTAACACCACACACAAAAATAAACTCAAAATGAATTAAAAACCTAATTGTAAGTTCTGCTACTGTAAAACTTTTAGAGAAAAACATAGGCATATGAAAATAAAAACAAAAACAAGTGGGACCTAGTCAAACTTAGCTTTGCACAGCAAAGGAAATCATAAAATGAAAAACGAACCCTCAGAATGGGAGAAAATGTTTGCAAATGGAGTGACCCACAACAGATAGATCTCCAAAAATACACAAACAGCTCATGCAACTCAATACCAAAAAAAAAAAAAAAAGTGAGCACAAGTTCTAAATAGACATTTCTCCATTCAAGAAATCCAGATGGCCAAAAAAGCTCGTGAGAAGATACTCAACATCATTAAGAGAAATGCAGATCAAAACTGTAATAAGCTGTCACCTCACTCAGGTCAGAATGGCCATCATCAAAAAATCTACGAACAATACATGATGGGAAAGTGTGGAGAAAAGGAAACCCTCCTACACTGTTAGTGGGAATGTAAATTGGTACAACCACTATGGAGAACAGTGTGGAAGTTTCTTAAAACACTAAAAATATAGCTACCACGTGACCCAGCAATCCCACTCCTGGGCATACATCCAGACAGGACCATAATTTGAAAAGATACATACACCCTAATGCTCACCGCAGCACTATTTACAATAGCCAAGCATGGAAGCAACCTAAGTGTCCGCCGACCGTCCACAGAGGAATGCATAAAGAAAACGGGGTGCATGTATACAGTGGAATACTGAAGTCACTCAGTCATGTCCGACTCTCTGTGACCCCATGGACTATATATATATAGCCCACCAGCCTCCTCTGTCCATGGGATTCCCCAGGCAGGAATCCTAGAGTGGGGTCGCCATGTCCTTCTCCAGGGGATCTTCCCGACCCAGGGATCAAACATGGTCTCGTGCATTGTGGGCAGATGCTTCACCCTCTGAGCCACCAGGGAAGCCCTTGGCCATAAAAGAGAAGGAAACAATGCCGTTTGCAGCAACATGGATGGACCTGCGATTATCATACTGAGTGAAGTAAGTCAGACAGAGATACTGCTTATACGTGGAATCTAAAAAAAAATGGTACAAATGAACTTATTTACAAAACAGAAACAGTCACAGATATAGAAAGCAAACGTATGGTGATGAGAGGGAGGGGAGGGAGAGATAACCTGAGAGATGGGACAGACATATACCACTTTGTGCTGTGTGCTCTGTCACCCAGTCGTGTCCAACTCTTTTTTTTTTTTCAGTCGTGTCCAACTCTTTGTGACCCCGTGGACTGTAACCCACCAGCTTCCTCCATCCGTGGGATTCTCCAGGCAAGAATACTGGAGTGGGTTGCCATGCCCTCCTCCAGGGGATCTTCCTGACTCAGGGATTGAACCCACGTCTACTGCAGTTCCTGAGTTGCAGGCAGTTTCCCTAACACCGAGCCACTGGGGAAGCCCCACACATATACATCTGTCCACTCTTTTTTATTTTCTTTTCCCATGTAAGTCATTACAGAGTATTGAGAAGTGTTCCTGTGCTATACAGTAGGTTCTTATTGGTCATTTCTTTTGTATAAAGTAGTGTGTGTATGGGGCACAGTGGTAAAGAAACCATCTGCCAGTGCAGAAGCTGCAGGAGATGTGGGCTTGACCCCTGGGTCAGGACGATCCCCTAGAGAAGGGCATGGAAACCCACTCCAGTGTTCTTGCCTGGGAATCCCACGGTCAGAGGAGCCTGGTGGGAAACCGTCTATAGGGTCATAGAGTCGGACAGGACTGAAGCGACTTGGCAGGCACACACATGAATATGTGTAACTGATTCTCTTTGCTCTATACCTGAAACTAATACAACATTGTAAACAAACTATACTCCAATAAAAATTTAAAAATTTTAAGTTACTCCAGGGATATCCAGGAGATTAATTATTACAATAATGAAAACTAAGGTTGAGTGTTTTCCATGTGGCTTTTATCTTCTTGCTCTACAAGAACAGACATCATCACCATTTCCTAGATGAGAACACTGAGGTTGTCCAAGAAGAGAACAATTTGCTTTTGTGCCCCCACTGGAAGAGTCTTTTTAATTCAAGCTCATCTGACTCAAAAGTCTAAGCCTCGATCATTTAAGGAACTGCCTTTTATATACTATAAATACATGGATAAATTAAATGTAAACTATGATCGCAGTAAAATGCCAAAAACCATTTGATAAAATTGAATACTCATTCATTATTACTATTTTTTAATTAAATGTTTTAAATTGTATTGGAGTATAGCCAATTAACAATATTATGATAGTTTCAGGTGGACAGCAAAGGTACTCAGTCATGCATATACATATACATCTATTGTCTCTCAAACTCCTTTCCATTCAGGCTGCCACATGACACTAAGCTAAGTTCTCTGTGCTATACAGTAGGTCCTGTTTTTCATCCATTTAAAATATAGCACTGTGTACTTGCTCATCCCAAACTCCCTAACTATCCCTCATTTCTTTATTTCTTAAGTTATTAAAAGTCAAATGTGAGGATTGCTTCTTACTCTAATAGACTATCCCTTCTATACCAGCAATCAACATCTTACCAAATGGTAAAATATTTTAGCCATTATTTGAGAATGAAGATGTCTGTTGTAACCATTAAAAAAATTAATCCTAGAAATTCTAATTCCTGGAAGTTCCTCCAATCTATAAAAATAATATTGAATATTTATTGAGCAGGCTTTCTGTGGCTGACATTTTTACATATGCCTACTCATCTGATTCGCACAACTGCCTAGGAGGTAGGTGCTATTATTATTACTTCCATTTTACGGAGGACAGAACTCAGACACAGAGAAGTTAAATAAGTTGGCAAAGATAATGAGAAGGGTTAATGAGGCTTTGTGCCCAGACAGGCTGGTACTGGAGCCTCTGCTAATAACTTATGTACAAAAGAAATGGAGCAAGGAAAAGTCAAGTTTATCCTTATTTGCAAAAGATGTGATTTTATACCTAGGAATCCCAAAAGAATCAATTGAAAAACTAGTGAAATTAATGAGACTGCTCAGGAAAGTCCTAAGGGCATGACAAATATTCTAAACTTACCAAAAAATAAAAAAATAAATAAAATAAAATAAAATTACCAGCCATTCTATTTTTCTATAATAGAAAATAGAATTGGGGGCAGGGGGAACAAGGAGCCTTATCAACCATCACAACAGATATAGCTAAGAATAATTTTAATTATAAGAAAGTTATTTTATAGAAAATTCTAGAAATTTACTGAGAAACCTAAAAGACTTAAACTAATAGAAAGACATCTGATGTTTCAGATTGGGAAGTTAGAAGACTAAAAAAATTGCTTCAAAATTGATTTATTGGTCCAAAATAATTCCAATCAAAATTAGAGTGAGAATTTTTTAAACCTCAAAATTATTCAAAAATTTATTAGGAAAAAATAATAACAATCCAGAAAGGTTGGAGCATATTTGAAAGGGAATTGTAACAAGGTGGGTTCCAGACAAACCATTTTTAAAAAGTAGTGTAGACTTGTTAAATTATGTTTAGGAAAAATTAATCTAGGGAAAGAGTCTTCAGTGAAAAATTACAAGANCATGATCCTGTTCATCAAATCCAGAATAATTCATTCACAATATTTTTGCATATTAAATATAAATTTTCTCATGAACATACATTTATGGAAATTAAATTGGGGAGTCTGTTTAAATGTGCTTTCTTCAAAATGGGGAAATGGAAGAAAAGATACCTAAATATTAAAAGTTAGGTGCTGAAATATTGTGGATGATTTTTTCCAATCAGGAAAAAAAAGTATTTTAAGAGTATGAATACAAGTCCAGAAATTCTGAGTAGCTGAAATTAGCACGAGAGCAAATTTCTCTACATAAACATTTTATTTACATCTAAATTCTATCTCGCCATGTTAATAAAGCATTGAGATAGTAAACTAAATGTCTGAATTTCAATGAATCAAATATTTATTGAGTGGTCTGTGTGTGGTCCTGGATGAAATACCCTTGGCCATGAAAAGGGGAGATTGCTATCTGAACTTCCAAGAGCTCATGTTGTACTTGAAAAATCAAGACATTAAGGTGTAAAAAAAATCAAAAAGCACAAGAAATGCCACGATGAAGCATGATGAATTGTCAGAAGATGTGTGTAAGGTGTAATATTTTAGAAGAAAAAGAGATGCCCATGCAATAGAATCTTCATAGAAGAGCAACTGAGATGGATGGATGGGTGGAGAATGGAGAGCACAGCCCTCCAGCTAAAGCTATCTGCCAGCTCTGGCTGTAGAGGACAGCTTTAATGGAATTGCTTGTCTGCAACAAAGTTCACTGTACATTGGCCACATGGGAATAAGAAGATATGGGGGAAAGCTGAGTATGCTGCCCAGCAACCTCACAAGCAAGGGCAGGAAAAGGGTGAGAAACAGGGACTCAGTGTTCAGGTGAGCTGGGCTGGGGATCCCAGCTCTGGCCTTCCTAGCTATGACTTGCTTTCTGTCTTCCGGTCCCAGAATTTTATGGGGGAAATGAGGGTGTCATTTGTTTCATTTTTAACTCAAGTGTGTGCTTCCTATATGCCCGCATCATGCAAAACATTTTGAATAAATTATCTCATCTAACCCCCAAAATAAGAACATTATGAAGTAGCTACTATGGCTGTCCCCCTGTTGCATAGGAAAGAACCAGGTTTTAATTCCCCGTGGAGGGGAAAGAATTCAAACCCAGGCTGTCTGAGGCCAGAGCCTTCACCACACTACACACAGTATTTAAGAAACTTAGTCCAGTGCTTGGCATATAGAGGTATACAACAGGGGGTGATCCTTAGACCAGGAAGAGGGTTCAATCCCTATAAGCTGGCTTACCTATATAAATGCACCCATTTCCACAGGGCCCTCACTCATGATTTTCAGATGGGAGGTATAAGCAATCCAATTAACAAAGCTATATGGCCCTGGGAGATCCTTGGTCCTGTGAGTGTCCCTATGTCCAGGCACCAGGGAACAGAGAAGGTCAAAGCACTGTGAAAGGGAGGAAATGGGACCTCACAAACACCGCGGAGAAGACGACAACAGAGTTAGGGTGTTACCTCTGTCCTGCGTATCAGAGAAATCGTCCCTAGATTTGCTTCAGCTCTGCTCACCATGGTAAGGACCTCACCCCAGGGAGCTGGGACACATCTGGAATATGAAATAGAGAACCAGGTCAACACTGTAGCTCAGCTTTCCAGACTCAGCTACCTTGGACGCCTTGCTTCCTCTCTCTGAGCCTCGGTTTCCCTGTCTAGAAACGAAAGGGGAGGAGTTAAACAGATTTAGTTCTGACATTTATTGTTTTAGAGTTCCATTAAAGTGACATAGACGATAAGACTCAAATTCACAAGAAATAGCAACTATGAGTCTCAATCAGCTAAGCCACATCGCCATTCACATGGCTTTACAGGTCCAATTTTTAGGAAGAAAACAAATCATCCTAAATTTCTGATTAGTAATTTGATGGAAAGCCTTTTTACAAACAATTACTTGAGATGATTGCAACTTAGTGCCAAGATTAAATCAGCAAGACAATTGCAAGCAACTTAAGCAATATTCGGAAGTCATTTTGCTAGTTCTGCAAAGCTCCAGGTAAACTGGAGGGGCCAGCCAACAAAATTTTATAGAATTGACCAACTAGATTTTAAAGAAACTAAACACTTTCTACAGGTTATGCTCAGTTTGTGAGCACTTTAGTGGCTGGAACCAGGTCTAGTCCATACTTAGCTCCGCGATTCCCAGCACAATATTTAGACTCTAAATTTTAGAGGCAATGTATGGGGAAAAGCACTTTGTATTAATAACGTTCTGTACACATTGCAATTCAGTCTGTTTCCATGTAATAAATACTGTTTAAGCTTGGTGGGGAGTGGGGCACTTAATGTCCCTGAGCCTAATTGCCCTCCTCCGTTAATCAGAAAGCCAAAGGCCTCTCTCACAGGATTTGTCAAGAGGGATAAGTGAGACCATGGAAGCTTCGAGCACTGTTGCTGCCTCACTGCTGGGTCTCAGGGCCACGGGCTTACCTCCTATGCGGTTCAGTAGGACCTCATGCTCAGAAGGGCCCCACGATGGGCCTAGTGCTCTGCTGTTGCCATCTTTAAATTCTTAGTAATTTTTAAAGGAGGGACCCCAGATGTTTATTTGCACTGGGCTCTGCCGATTACGCAGGTGACCCTACTCAAGGCATTGTACTGGGTAGGGTTGTCGAAGCCCACACAGCAAGGCCCATACAAGGAACAAGAGCAGGATCCCAATTACCACGTCCTCCTTGAGTGCCTAGTCTACACTCCTGAGCTCCTCGGGCTGCAGAGACGATGGAGAGGGGCCTGCTCTAAAGACATTCTTCTGTGCTGAAGTTCTCTAGCAGAGCTCTCACCAACTTCAGTCAAATCCTCAACACCTTGGTGCCTCAGTTTTCTCAACCGTAAAGAGAAACTATGAATAGCACCTATATTTTAGCTGTTGTGAAGATGGCATGAATTAACCTACACGATGCTCTTAAAGCAGTTCCTAGGACATAGGAAGCTCTATGTAAGGGTCGACTGTTAACATTTTGCTGTCATTGTTGCTGGCTTTTCTTTGCCTGGATGTTTGCATGGCTTTTCCTGGTCTGGATGTTTGCATGGCTTTTTTCTTTGACAGCATACATTTTCTCATTCTCATTTTATAACATTTTTAAACTGCCAGACTGTTTTCTTTCCCTCAAAACATTCCAGGTCTTTGTAGCTCAGAATGAGTCTTAAGGGAAAAACTCATGTAGCGGGGTATTCTCTGTGATCTGGTTCACAGATGACTTGAAAAGAGTAATTAATTTATAGCTACTATTGCTGGAGCACCGGACTGGGCACTAAATGTCCATTGTCTGTGATCCTCATAGCAATACTATATCATGGATGGTTTTATACCCATTTTGTAGATGAGGGAATTGAGGCTTATAAACATTCTGCAAAATTCTTTGGATCTGGTTTTGTCTGCCTCCAAAATCACCTTCCAGCTGGAGCCCTGAAGGCTGCTGCTGCTATTGCCAACAGATCTCAGGTCTCAGGAGCAAAAGGCTAATTAATGTCCAGGGACTTCCCTGGTGATCCACCGGTTAAGACTCTATGCCCCCAATGGATAGGTTCAAACCCTGGTTGGCGAACTAAGATCCCACATGCCTCCAGGTGCGGTCAAAAAGAGAGAGACACTGAGGTCTGTGAAGTGCACAGTGCCAAATCTTAAGCTCATTCCAAGAGGACGGCAAGTGAACACCACACCCTGGCATCCTAGCACATAAACAAAGAATCCATTATGAAATTTGAGTACATTTATATTCGCAAACAGACACACACCCCTTAAACTAATTTTAAATCCTACTGCTAAGACAATACTTACCCCCAGGACCATGAGAAAGGTCTGGTCCCAGCCTGTGTTTCAGCAGTGTCCTGATGGAAACATCTCCCTCACCACCCCCAGCCCCACCCGGAAGCTTGTCAGTCAGTGGAGGTCAGTCACCAATGTTTCATCATTTCCAACGGGGCGGGGACATGCTACTCAAAGATAATGATCTAGCTTGGTTGAGAAAAGCTGGGTGAAGCAACAGATAACACCTCCTCTCTCTGTTGGCAGGGCTCTGCCCTTCTGCTCCATGCAGTTTACGTCTGTGGAGAGGAGTAGTCTCTTTCTCTCCGTGTGAACACAAATTTAAATACCACGAATATACGCGTGGCCTGGTGGAGTGGAAAGGGCACTGCAGGACGAGTCAGGAGGCCTGGGTTCAAGGCCCAGCTCTGGCACTCATTTGCTTGTATGAACTCGGACGAATCACTTTCCCACCAGCAAGCTCATGTTCTTCCTTTATGAAATGAAGAAGTGGGTCTCTACAAATTAGCAAAGGTCCCTTCCCACTTGCTTCACCTCTGAAACTGTGTATGCCGTGGCCATAGGTTATTTAAGAGTGTGTGTATGGGATGTAGGCAACTGATAAGGATGATTTTAAGCACTTTGCTGTTAAACGCTGAATGGGGCCAACCTGAGATGGCTGGGGCAGTTTGTAAGACAGACAGTGCCAGCTTTGGGTGTGGGGTCTCAAGCTAAACCTCCAAGACCTAAACTGAGGACTGAAGAACAGGAGGAGGATAAAATGACCCTGATGTAAAACAAAGAAAGCAGAACTTGTCAGTCAGTCCTCTGTGATGTCACCTCCCTGCTCTGGACAAGTTAAGCAGTGTAGAATAAGGGCTCCTGAATCAATAAATTCAGATTTGAAAACTGGCTCAGTTACCCGATAGCTGAGTGACTTGGGAAAAGTTACTTAACCTCTCTGAGTCTCGGTTTCTTCACAGGTTAATAATAAATGTTTAATTTTTTAAAATTTCATAAGGTTTTTTAAAGTTAATACAAATACATAGGCAAAGTACTTAACAGATGCTCTTTTCTCTGGTAAACAGCTCATCATGCTCAGTTGTATCTGATTCTTTGCAACCCCATGGACTGTAGCCCGCCAAGTCCAGGGTATTCTCCAGGCAAGAACACTGGAGTGGGCTGCCGTTTCCTCCTCCAGAGGATCTTCCCAACCCAGGGATCAACCCCACACCTCCTGTGTGTCCTGCATTGCAGGAGGATTCTTTACCTACTGAGCAATTGGGGAAGCCCCCTGGTAAACAATATATAGCAGCTATTAATATTTACGTTTTTATTCTTTAAAGTTAAAAGTCCACCTCTCGGGCTGAGCCCTGCTCGGTGTTTTCGTATCTGCAGTGTGTTATCAGTTCACTGTGGAAATATGTCTGTAGCTACAGTTTCCTTTTCTTTCATAGCTATGTTAAGAATTATTTTTGTTTCATCACTAAGCTGTGTCTGATTCTTTTGTGACTCCATGGACTGTAGCCACCAGGCTCCTCTGTCCATGAGATTCCTCAAGCAAGAACACTGGAGTGGGTTGCCATTTCCTTCTCCAGGGGATCTTCCCGACCCAGGCAGCCACCGGGGAAGCCGTAGGAAGCAACATTCTCACTCAAAGTTTAGGAATGCATGGGCATGCTGGAGGCTTTGCAGAATAACTCCCTAACTGGCTTTTCCACACCCTTCAGGTTCATCCTTACACTGTCAACAAACAGCTCTCCGCTCCTGAGTGCCAGGATCTCCTGCTACTTAACTCTAGCTACAGTTAACCTACGGGAATCAAGCCAAGATTTTTGACTCACTCCGTTGTTTTCTCTTTTATCTGAACCCAGAATAGGTATGTCAGCATCCAGGGCTGTGCAGGATTCACTCTGCTCGGCTCTTCTATGTGGATCGTTCTTGGACCAGAACCTTCGATGAGGCCACTCCAAGGCTCACAGTACCATGTAGCTGGATGTGAATCCACCTGCCAGTGCAGGGGACGTGGCTTCCATCCTTGGTCCAGGAAGAGTCCACCTGCTGTGGAGCAGCTAAGCCCATGTGTCACACCTACTGGGCCCACGTGCAGCAGCTTCGGAAGCTCACGCAGCTGGAGCCTGTGCTCTGGAAGAGAGGCCACCACGACGAGTACACCCCACTCTCCAGGGCTAGAGAAAGCCCGCGAGCAGCAGTGAAGATCCAGCGCAACCATAAGTACATAAATAAAATATATTTTTAAAAATGTAGTTGTTAAGGGTCTTTGCTGCTGCTAAGTCGCTTCAGTCATGTCCGACTCTGTGCAAACCCAGAGACGGCAGCCCACCAGGCTCCCCCGTCCCTGGGATTCTCCAGGCAAGAACACTGGAGTGGGTTGCCATTTCCTTCTCCAATGCATGAGAGTGAAAAGTGAAAGGGAAGTCGCTCAGTAGTGTCCGACTCCTAGTGACCTCATGGACTGCAGCCTACAAGGCTCCTCCATCCATGGGCTTTTCCAGGCAAGGAGTGGGATGCCATTGCCTTCTCCTAAGGGGCTTTGAACATGACACATTGTAATCTTCTGTGTGTGTACTCTCACTGGGATAGTCTTGTAATAGTAGAAAGTCTACTTGATTTGGACATCAGTGACTTGGAGATCAGAGGCCTTTGCCCTCTCTGGACTACATTTTTTTCATATACATTTGCAAGGAATTTTGATTAGATCATCCATGACTCTGCTCTAAATCCAGGGTCTGTATGACTCAGAGGCAGGAGACAGATGGGCCCCAGGCTGAACAGTTTTTCCCCTGTGGACAGAAATTCCATAAAGGCAGAAACTCCATAAAAGCAGGATGATAAAGGAGGCTGGACCCTGCCTAGATAAAAGATATAGATCACGTATTACGCATTCTCGAAGTTAAAGAGAACTCCCTGACTACACGTGCGCAGAGAGGCTACTTGGAGGTCAAAAAGGGAGGGAGCGTCAGCTCGTAGTAAGTGATGTTGTAAGTGATGGAGGCCTTTTTGCTAGAATCCATCTTGGCTATGAGATGTGTGTGCACACATGGGAGGACCTTCAGATAAACCAAATATGGACTCAGAACCAGCAGAGCAAGATGACTGGTCAAAAGAAACCCGGAAGAAATGTCGCACGAAAGTGACCCAATTGCCACGATGGTGTGACTCTCCCTCTGAGCCTGCTCTTGAGTCTATCCACACGCACTATACCATTGTTTCTTCAAGTAAACAATTTACTTGTTTCACTACTTGCTGTCTCTACATGGAAATTCGTTTCCACACAGCTGATGGGCCAGGGCCTGGCCGCTGGCCTCTGACTCTGGTGGACTAGTGACTGAGGTTCAGCATTCTTCCTGCTGTTGCCCAGCCTCAATCTCTGGCCAGAAATTGAAGCCCTGCTTCAAGCAGCTGCAGGCCGAGGCCACCCAGCATCAACTCTATCGTATCCCCGGTCTCCAGAAATCTGCCTGCTCCTAGGAGGTATTCAAGCAGTGTTTGTGGCATACAGAAGTGAGTGAATGCATTTAAGCATTTTGTTCCTTATACATACCTAGAGTTTGCCCACACCTCACTGCCTAACTACATGCAAACAGTTGCTGAAGATGAAATAATGATTTTCTCACAAAAGCCCTTAGCCTGTTCCTTCCCAGAGGTCCTGGTCAGTGGATTTCTGCTGGAGCTGCTTGTGAGGTCCATATCTAAGCCCCTATCTGCTGAGCTCCAAGTGATATGGTCCTCCTCACTCTGCTTTGAGCTGACACCTTTACAGGCAGGACTCAAGAGGAGATCAGACAGTGATAAATGAAGCTATAACATCTGTAACATCAACAGGAAGCTATTTCTGATAGCTTATCACCTGGTGGAGAAGCAGCGGCTGATGGAGGTCGATAACTCACTTTCACCTCCCACCCCTTATACATTCTGTAAGACCACATCCCTCCCAGGCCCTATCGCCCTTGCACGATGCCTCCAATATTCGTGGGCCGCAGCGTCTCACAGAGAACATAGCTACTTTCTGCAGGAAGATCAATTATCTCTCCCCATTTTTAAGGGAGAAAAATGGTGGGTCAAGACTAAGGAATTTTTCTAAAATCTTTATTCTCATTTTATTTTTATTTTTTGATTAAGGAGTTTTTTAAAAGAGGTAAAATGCTTGTTTCAGTCATCCGCATACCATTTTGCATGATGCTTTTCCGGCATACTTGTGGGTTTTTTGAAACAGTTTCCCAAATTGTCTTCCACATTATGACAAATGAGCTTTTAAAACCTGCAATTCTGGTTATGCCTCTCTGCTAACAACTCCTCAGGGGCTTCCCACTGAACTTAGACCTTAGCTGCACCTTGGGTATTTGTCTTTGTTCCTTCACACTCTTCCAGGCTCCCTCCCACCTCGAGGTGTCTGGACACGTGGATTCTTCTGTGCCCAAAAGCTTTTCATGGCATTTTTAACGGTTGCCTAATACCCTGCCCTGCTGTGTGCGTGCATGCCAAGTTGCTTCAGTCGTGTCCCACTCTTTGCAGCCTTATGGACTGTAGCCCTCCAGACTCCTCTGTCCATGGGATTCTCCAGGCAAGAATACTGGAAAGGTTGCCATGCCCTCCTCCAAGAGATCTTCCTGACCCAGAGATTGAACCCACTTCTCTTATGTCTCCTGCATTGGCAGGCGGGTTCTTTACGACTAATACCACCTGGGAAGCCCCCCGCCCTGCTCACCCGCCACTCCCCTCCCCAACCCCCTGCCTTGCTTGCTAAGTCACTTCAGTCATGTCCAATTGTGTGTGACCCCATAGACAGCAGCCCACCAGGCTCCCCCTGGGATTCTCCAGGCAAGAACACTGGAGTGGGTTGCCATTTCTGCCTTGCTTATATAACCCTAAATTCCAAAGCATTCTTTGGACTATCAATCAGTTGTTTCCAGTATTTTTACTACTGAAGCAACACAGTGATGAGTAACTTTGTGCACAGTGATTTTATTGCTATTGTTGGTAATTTTAGATTACTTCTTTTGAATAAAGCTGCAGGAGTAGATGTCCAAGTCAAAGGAAAGTGACTTTCTGGCCTTTGCGTCACACAGACCTTTTGCTTTCAGCATGTGTGTTCCTTTAGCAGTGTTTGAGCGTGTCTATTTCACTACCACCTGGATAGCAATGAATTCTTATTTTTCAGTAATTATATAGTAGTACTTCCATGCATGCTTTAGTTTATTTTTTAAAAATCTGTTTATCAGTAAAACAGATTATCTACTATTCTTTGAGCACCAATATATGAAGTTGCTTCATATACACTAGCTCCCTTAATCCTCACAACAACCATGCAAGGAAGATACTATGGATACTGTTTTAAAGTAAAGAAGCTGAATATGGGGAAGGTTAGTTGCTGTTCAGTCACTAAGTCGTGTCCAGCTGTCTTTGTGACCCCATGGACTGCAGCATGCCAGACTTTCCTATCCTTCACTATCTCTTGGAGTTTGCTCAAACTCATGTTCATTGAGTCAGTGATGCCATCCAGCCATCACATCCTCTGTCATCCCCTTCTCCTCCTGCCCTCAATCTTTCCCAGCATCAGAGTCTTTTTCAATGGGTCTGCTCTTCTCAGTTGGTGACCAAAGTATTATAAATGGGGAGGTTAACTTTCCCAAAGTCAGAGAGTTGTAATAAGTAGCAGAATCAGGATTCAAATTCAGATCTTGTAATATTATCTCAAAATCTATTTGCTTTATGTATTCTTTCTCTATAGTCTGCATCTTCCAACTAATAAACATTCTCAGCAGCGAGTTTTGCAGACACTGAACTCCCCAGAGCTTCAGGGGCAGTGCAGCACCCCAAGCTCTCATGACAGCATGTGTGGAGCTCCCAAGTCCAGTCTCTCAGTTCCGACTCTTTGTGACCCCACGGACTGCAACACGCCAGGCTTCCCTGTCCAGCAGCAACTCCCGGGGCTTGCTCGAACTCATGTCCAGGAGTCAGTGATCCTGGCCAGTACCTATCCAGAATCAAGAGTCTGCCAGCAGAAGACTCCAGCCTCCTGGGCACCTCCACCTCCACCACTTCTCCCCTTCCTTTCAGATGAAAATTTTTATTGATTAAAAATCTTCCTCCATAAACTGAAGTTAAAACTCATTGACAGATGCCCTCCAATGCCCACCTCACAGAATTGCTCAAGATTCAGTGAGCCCACATGGGCTCTGTTTACCCATATGAAACACTCTGCAAATACCAGGCTTTATTATCTTTTTAAAATAACATAGGAAGAAGTGAAGAGTGACTGATAGTGAGAAAAGGTTTCTTCTGGGGTGACGAAAATGTTCTAAAATTGTGGTGAAGATCGCATACTTCTGCAAATATACTAAAAACCGTAGAATCGTGAATTGTATGGCATGTGAACTCTATCTCGATAAAGCTGATATTTTATCAAATAGCAAGGGCTTTGCTACCGTGGTCAGTGTGTTATTCGCTCTGAACGGTCCTGCCACTCATTCATGCTATGGATATTTCTTGGCAGTTGAAGATGCACCTGGCTCTACATTTAGGATCCAGAGGGAAAGAAGACAGACACAATCCCTACCCTCAAGCAGTTGGGATCATAGACATGAGATGAGAAATTACACTCAGATGTGGTGAAGGCTATCTCCTGGAAAGTTAAAGGGAGCCAGGGGACAGCAAAGGGCTCATCACAGTCCTCAGTCAGAGAAGGTCTCCCTCTGACCTAGGGAGTGGGGGAAGGGTTACAGGCAGAAGGAAAAGCATGAGTAAAGTCCCAGTGGGGAGAGAGAGAGAACCAGAGCACCTGGAAAACTCAGAGCCAGCCGGAATAAGGGCGGGGGGCAGTGAGGAGTGATGGGGCCAAAGTGGTGGGTACGGGTGGGGTCACAGAGGGCCTTGCAGACTCGGCTAAGGAGTTAGGATTTATCCAACGGGCAACTGAAAACCGCTAAAGGGAAGCTGATAAGCTGAAGAAATGTGAACTGATAAATGCCACTGGCAATTTGTTTTTGAAGAACCTCTGGTTGCAAAGTGAGAGAGAGAGGCAATTAAACAGATTTTTTAAATATGTAGGATGTAGAAGTGATAGGATTTGGTGGTTGAATTACTTGGAATGGAGGGGGGAGAAAGACAATTGCAAGGTGACTCAGATTTTGCCCTTTGGGCCCGTGGGGGCCTGGTGGGGAGGGAGAGAGCGATGGGGGAGCAGCAGGCTCCTTTCCGTGCCGGTCATGGCGAGGGTGTGCACACAGGGGCCAGGACACACAGTGGGTGAGGACAGGGGCCCTGAAGCGAGGCTGACTCTGCCTTCTTAGCGTCGTTACCCAGCTTCTCTGCGACCCATTTCTTGAAGATGGGAGTAATAGGAGCTTTCTCAAGTGCTGCTGTGAAGTTTATATGAGTTATTACATATGAGGTACTTAGAATGTCTCTGTTAAGACCGCATTAGTGTTTACACAGAGTTAAGACTACGAAAGTATTTTTCATTTTTATTGCTGTCATACTTCCAAGAGGTGAAGTCCAGTGAGCAGTTAGATGAGTGTCTACAGATGTCTACAGCCAGAGATGTAGATGTCAGTGACATTGGCAAGCAGATGGCATTAACACCTTTGGAAGCAGAGATGTCTCCTGGCAAAGAGTCAGGAGAGGTCCCTGAGATGTTCTATCAGAGGGACAGGTGGAGCTTGCTAAGGACTCTCCGAAGGCCTGGCAAGCCTCAAGAACATCCTTCTAACTCTGTGGGGCCTCTGACCATCCCCCAACTTTCCTTACCCAGTCAAGATTGCTCCAGCTAGGTATTTCCAGGGAATATTGGTGAATTCAGTTAATCTAGTTTTTAACATCTATGCCTAGAAACGGTGGCTTCCCCGATGGCTCAGTGGGTAAAGAATCCTGCAAAACAGGAGACACAGGAGACATGGGTTTGATCCCTGGGTCGGGAAGATCCCCTGGAGGAGGAAATGGCAACCCACTCCAGTATTCTTGCCTGGAGAATCCCATGGACAGAGGAGCCTGGAGGGCCACTGTCCAAAGGGTTGCAAAGAGTCCAGCGTGACCATGCACGAGCATGAGCCTGACTCCTCTTAGATCACTGGCTCTTAAGGAAGAGAAAAATTAGGCATTTATTTATTTGTTGAGTTCCTGTTTATGAGGAGATGTTGCCAAAGAACCGATGCTTTTGAACTGTGGTGTTGGAGAAGGGACTCTTGAGAGTCCCTTGGACTGCAAGGAGATCCAACCAGTCCATTCTGAAGGAGATCAGCCCTGGGATTTCTTTGGAAGGAATGATGCTAAAGCTGAAACTCCAGTACTTTGGCCACTTTATGCGAAGAGTTGACTCATTGGAAAAGACTCTGATGCTGGGAGGGATTGGGGGCAGGAGGAGAAGGGGACGACAGAGGATGAGATGGCTGGATGGCATCACTGACTCGATGGACGTGAGTCTGAGTGAACTCCGGGAGTTGGTGATGGACAGGGAGGCCTGGCGTGCTGCGATTCATGGGGTTGAAAAGTCGGACATGACTGAGCGACTGAACTGAACTGCAATATTGTAATTAGCCTCCAATTAAAATAAATAAATTTTAAAAATAAAATAAAATCACAAAGGCTAATTCAAGAGCAGAGAGTTCTAGCTGCTGGCAGGCCAGACTTGAGGGGTTCCCCAAACTCTTCGATGCTAAAACTCAATGCTCTCGGTGCTAAAACAGATACAATCCAAGGCAAATCAAGATGGTTGCTCAGTCATTCTTTTAGTTGCTGAGAATTTTAAATCATTTTGGGGGGACTTGTTTTAATTTGTTGAAATCACAGTGGGTCCCCAGGTTGAGACATGGAGAGGCTGGTCAACATCTTCATCTTAGCTATGTATTGGAAGGCAATGGCACCCCACTCCAGTCCTCCTGCCTGGAAAATCCCATGGATGGAGGAGCCTAGTAGGCTGCAGTCCATGGGGTTGCTAACAGTTGGACACGACTGAGGAACTTCACTTTCACTTTTCACTTTCATGCATTGGAGAAGGACATGGCAACCCACTCCAGTGTTCTTGCCTGGAGAATCTCAGGGACGGGGGATCCTGATGGGCTGCCATTTATGGGGGTCACACAGAGTCGGACATGACTGAAGCGACTTAGCAGCAGCAGCAGGAACCACACAACAGGCTCCAGAAAAGCCTAGAGCAGGGTTTTTCAACAGCAACGTGACTGACATTTTAGGCAGGGCAATTCTGTTTTGTAGGGGGCTTCCCAGTGCATTTTGACAACATCCCTAGCCTCCATACACGCCAGCGGCACACACCCCACTCCTCTGTGACAATAGAAAATGTCTCCAGGTATTTTCAGATGTGTGGGCGGGGGAGCAGAATTGTCCCAGCTGAGACCTCCTGCTCAGAGATGTCTCTGGCTGCCTCACTAAAAATGGGGGTGTAAGTGCTCGGCCGCCTCAGTTGTATCCAGCTCTTTGTGACCCCGTGGCCTGCAGTTCCCCAGGCTCCTCCGTCCATGAGCTTCTCCAGGCAAGAATACTGCAGTGGGTTGCCATTCCCTTCTCCAGGGGATCTTCCTGACCCATGGGTGGAACCCGTGTTTCTTATGTCTCCTGCATTGGCAGGCAGATTCTTTACCTCTAGAGCCACCTGGGAAGCCAAAAACGGGAGCTGTTGGGTACAAATCAAGGCTGCAGAGGGCAAGTGTCCTGGCTTCACAGCCATTCTATTTGCCACATAAAAGACTAACAAATGACCACTGTTCACTCTTGGGTAGAATCAGAAGCAGAGTTAGGCTGAGATCCCCCTTTTGAGGCAGGAGGTAGGTGCCCCCTCCCCCAGGGTAAAGCAATTGGAGATTCATCCCCTGCAAACTGAAACTCCAAAATATCGATAGCAGGACAATTGAGAGAGGAAGCCAGGCCCTGCCCAGATAGAAGAGACCATGTATTTCTCATTCTCGAAGTCAGGACACCTCCCTGACTACACACGCGCAGAAAGCCTCCCTGGAGGCCAAAAGGAAAGTGATCCTAAGTGGTGCTCCGCCCACAGGCTCTTTGGTGGAATCCATCTCGGTTAAGAGATGCATGTGCACACACGGAGGACACTGAGATACACCAAATACGGACTCTGAACCGGGCAAATCAGAATGAGTGGCCAAAGGAAACCCGGAAATGTCCCATACAAATGATGTCAACCACCACAATGGCGTGACTCTCTTTCATGTGTCTATCCATAAGTACTGTACTTTTTCCTCCTAATAAGTACTTGGTAACATTACTTTCCATCTTTGTGGAAATTCTTCTGCCTCAAAGCTGAAGGGTCAGGGCCTTGTCACTGACCACTGGTCTAGTGGCTGGAATTTGGTGCTCTCACCGCCGTGACCTGACCCCAACCTCTGGCCAGGAACGGAGGCTTCACTGCAAGCTGTTTCAGGCCCCGCACCACCCAAGATCGCTGTGAGAGTGCCACCTGGGCAGGTGTCCCCTTAAAGAAGTCCTTCCCACAGGATGTTACAAGGATTACTTCCTGTCCTATGGGATCCTCCCTAGGAAAACAAATGAGAGCTTTATTCATGAAAGACTTTATTCACGAAGTACATTACATATTGAAGGCTCTGAGAAGTCTCGCCATAAAGGAAGCTGTTTAAATTTTACAACCCAGATTCATGCTGAGGTCAAACTACCCATTAAATACCGTTGTTAACCTCCCAACTGTAGGTTCTTCGGAAACTCTGGTGCACTCCTTGAGATTTCTGAGAATTTTCAGAGAGTTTGCGCTCTTATATTTGCTTCCGGCTCTGAGCTCAGCCACCCTCTGAATGGTCCAACTCATTCATACTGCACCTCTTACCACTTCCCTTTATTTCTGCTCTATGCTGACCTAGATGTGGACTTCGGTTCCCTTTCCATGATGCCCCCTTCCCCACTTCCCTGGTGGCTCAGACAGTAAAGTGTCTGCCTACAATGTGGGTGACCCAGGTTCAGTCCCTGGGTCGGGAAGATCTCCTGGAGAAGGAAATGGCAACCCACTCCAGGATTCTTGCCTGGAAAATCCCATGGATGGAGGAGCCTAGTAGGCTATAGTCCCTGCGGTCGCAAAGAGTTGGACACGACTGAACGACTTCACTTTCCCTTCCCCTAAATATCTGCACCAGGAATTGTTGTGTTCAGTGGGCTTTACCAAGGTTTATGGAGGTGGAAAGCTTTATAGGATTTCAGCTCCCTCTGGCCTCCAGACTGTCCTCATCACCTCCCCAAGCCACTGTATGTGCAGCCTCCTCCACTCCCACCCCGATTCCATTTTCACTTTATTGTACAAAACAACTTTGCTTTCCCTTCCTTATTGGTCTTGGACTTGCTTTTGCACTTTCAAAATCTTGTGAACAGGTGACCACATAATCTATCATCCAAACTATGACAATTTAGAGAATGAAAGGGGACCTAATAATAATTTTGCTGGGACCACAGTTGTACACCAGGAAAATCCCCAACAAATCAGGGTACCTGGTCATCATACAGCTGTGCTAAAGACAAAGGGTTGCCTGCTCTTGGGCTTTCCTATTATCAATAGAAAAGAAGGCAGAGGCTTGGAAATCTTTGTGTTTCCTTCCTACTTTCACCTCCCCTCTCCAGTCCCTATAGATGGAATGGAGCCGTAGAATAGGTGTTTTCTTAATGATGTGAACCATGTCATCCTCAAAGATGAAAGTGGCTTCCATAAGCTTTGTTTTTAAATGAAATTTTCCTTTCTCCATTGCATTTTCATGCTAAGTTGTTTCAGCCGTGTCCAACTCTTTGAGACCCCATGGACTGTAGCCCACCAGGCTCCCCTGTCCATGGGATTTTCCAGGCAAAAATATTGGAGTGGGTTGCCATTCCCTTCTCCAGGGGATCATCACGACCCAGGGATCAAACCCACATCTCTTGTCTCCTGCATTGACAGGCAGGTTCTTTACCACTAATGGGTTTTTTAACTTATTCATCAGTCCCCAAACTTATTTGTTCATAGATCTCATCTACTCTCTTCATCTCAACACCCTTTAAAACCTCCCATAACTGAAAGAACGCACTTTGGGAATCTTTCAACTCAGAGGTAGTGCAGACCACCCACACTGCCACCAAAATAACCTTGGGGCATGACAGGATTAGGTTGGGGTAGAGACCAGGAGTACTCTGTGAATGAGGGGAATATCTGGAGATTAACAGATGTGAGCAACAGGAATGTAGAGAGTGGTTTAGCCAGAGGCATGCTCGCCAAAGGACCGTTGTCTCTATACTCACACTGCATGGAGCATGCTGTGGGAAACACTGCCTAGGAACACGGATTCCCAACCTCAGGTGCTGATTTATTGCACAAGCCTCAGGCCCCGAAACTGCCCCTCCTCACTCCAGACACATTAACATCCTTGCCATTCTTGGACCATGTAAAGTATGCTTCCACCTCAGGGCCTTTGCATTTGCTGTTCCTTCTCCCTAATGAGCTTTTCCCCATTTATCCTCAGGTCTCACTCTCTTACTTCCTTTGGGTCAAATGTCAGCAAGGTTGCACCTGACCATCTAACACAAATAGCCACCCACTCCCGCCTGGTGTTCCCTCCCTCCCGAGACTTGCTTGATTTTGGCCCACAGCACATGCTACCGTGTGACAGTCTGTATACTTGTTTGTTCATCTGTTCATTGCCTTGCTCCCCTCTTAGAAGGTAAGTGCCATGAAAATAAGCTTTGTCTGTTGTATTGTTGAATACTGCTGTGTTCCCAGGGACTAGGACATGGAGGTGTTTAATGCATGTTTTTCAATGGAGGAAAGAAGGAGTGAATCAGTTGCAGTTTCAGACATCTTCCAAAGCCTCAGGAGCAGACCCTGGTCAGCAGTAACATGTGCCCACTTCCACTGACTGCTTCTGCCCCAGCTCCTGTCCCGAGTGGCATGCATTCTCTGTGGAAGCTCGGCGAGTCTCACTCCTCTAGGAAGAAGCGCTTCACACGGACCTGCAGCTCCCCCACGCCTCCTCCCACCACACTTGCTGCATGGTCCTGGAAAACTCTGTGAAGACATACACGGTGATCAGCCATAGACCTGAGTGTGATGTATGCATTAACCTCTACAGGGCGTCAGTTCCTTACAGGGCAGAACAGCAGAGACAAAAATCCAGGAGCTGGTCCCTGAGTGGGGTGAGCCCTGCTCCTCAGCCCTGGCCTTATGAGGGGCAGGGGAGAGAAAGGGCTCTTCTCTCAGCCAGTCTCTCTCTCTCAGGAACCTGCCTCTGGCTCAGAGTGGCTGAAATGACTATGTCCCTTGTGGCTCAGATGTCACCCGTTTCCATTAGAACTGCACCTTGCTTCCAATAAATTAGAAGAAATACCCAGTCATTTACCTCCATCAGAATACATATTATGCATTTTAAGCATGGGCGTGCATGCACATACACACGTGTGCATGCAAAGACACACACACACACATGCACATACATACACACATATCGAGAGCAAAAGCCGCATCAGGATACAGATAGGCACAGGTCTGACTCTCCACTCTGAAGCACCTCACTAGCTTCTCATCAGTGAAATACAATGGAGGCGTATTCCACGTGGTCTGGTGATGTCCTCCTGGGGCAGTTGAAAGGGGGCACGTTGGCATAGACAGCAAAGTCATCCTCTTTCCTGGGGGCCAGGTTGATCACGTTGGAATATATGGCATCGGCATGGCAGGAAAGCTCCTTTAGAAACAGGATGCAGGTTAGAGACGCCAGTGATTCCAAAGACAAAGGCGGCTACCGGGGTCCTTGCAGGACAGCAAGTGGAACCTCGGGGTCTTGCTGAGCAAGCTTTGATCTTCAAAAACATTTCTTTTAGGGCTGTTCTCTGCCTCATCACCACTATGCCTGTGTGGTGCCTGCCTAGGAACAGCATGAAATCCTGGCAGAGATAATCTCTAGGTATGACTCAGCCATTTCCTTACCAAGGGTTTGTGGAGAAAGTTGGTCTGATGCTTCTGTTGTTTCTTAAATAGTCCTAGAAGAATTAATAAATTCAGAGTCAGTCTGAGTTGGGGTGGTAGCCATCTTTCTTTGATTGCTGGACTTAGGGTTGAACTTCAGAATGAAAAGCCACCGCGTTCAACCCGTTGGGCCTCCGAGACTGGGCTAAGTGCCCAGGAAGAGACAGGGAGAGTGAGCGCTGTTTTATCCTTTATGATTTTGGTTATTATTTAGATATTACTTGGCATCAAAATTTCTTTTAGTTGATGCATTTGAACCATGTCTGTTCAGGTTGCCCATGTGTGACTTTTAGCATAAAGAGTTTGTACCATAAACAAATCTTGTTGCTCTGTGCTGAGTCCCCAGCAACTCAAGAGAAGAGACCTACAGCCTCCCCCTTCTCCCCTCCTCCAAGACTGCCCCAGAGGAAAGACACCCCATTCCTGCCCTCAGTTTCCCCCCTTTCCTCATACTCAGCTCCAGGGCCAGCTGGTCCACTCACTCTCATGCCTCCATTTTTTCAGAGTCACGGACAAGAGTCCCACCAGGAGCAAGACGAGGGCCAGGACACCAATGGAGCCAGAAACGGCTGTGGCCGCTGTGTCCAGGCTGAGGGAAGTGAACGAGAGAACGCACACACTTCAGTGCCCCGGCCAGCTGTGCGGACCGTCCGCAAGGTGGCGCTGGGGCCTCCCCACTGCTGGGCTTCCACCTCCCCAATAGCCAACCATCTCCTGCCTCCATGTCAACCCTCT
Source organism: Redunca redunca (assembly GCA_006410935.1). Classification (NCBI taxonomy): domain Eukaryota; kingdom Metazoa; phylum Chordata; class Mammalia; order Artiodactyla; family Bovidae; genus Redunca; species Redunca redunca. The sequence continues at coordinate 160,929 of SJYQ01095325.1, forward strand.
TCCCTCTGCCCCGATCTCCACGCCAAGGTCCCACCCACACCAATTTCCACACAGGGCCAAGCAGACCCCCTTCCAAGATCCCCGATACCCCTCCAGGAGCAACCCTTCTTTCACCCACCTGCTGTGTAGTGCGGGGCCTGATGTTGAGGTGGTGATGTTCTCTGCAGAAAGGGAAAGGAAATTTGAGAGTAATTCTTTAACACATGCTATAGACTGAATGCTTATGTCCTGCCATGACTCATGTGTTAAAATCCTAACCCCCAAGGTGATGGTGTTTGAAGGTAGCGTCTTTGGGAGGTGAGTAGGTCAAGAGGGTGGAACCCTCATGAATAGGATTAGTTCTTCTATAAAAGAGACTCCAGAGGGTCTCCTTGCCCACCCCCCTTCCAACCTGGGAGGACACAACAAGAAGACAACCATCTAAGAACCAGAAGTGGACTCTCACCAGACATTGAATGTGCCAGGGCCTTACCTTAGACCTTCTGGCCCCCAGAACTATGAGAAATGTCTGTTGTTTACAAACCACCCAAACAGTAATTTGTTATAGCAGCTGGAAGTGACCGAGACTACACATATACAAATGAACTCTATGGGACCCTAAACAGTAATACTAGCTACCTTACACTGGGGACTGGATATATACCCGGCACATTCATTATCTTATTCATTCTTCACAGACAGATAATAAGCTGGAAGCAATCATTATACCCACCTCACAGTAAGGAAACCAGCCCGCAGAGATCAGACTTGCTCAAGGTCATAGAGCTAGACAGCGGCAGAGATTAGACTTGAACCCGAATCTCTCTGACATGAGTTACGCTGCAGCTTGCTATCAGGCTATCGTTGTACTCCTGAGTTCTGCCATTCTTACAAAGGGTTAAAGGTTACCAGCCACGGCAGGATGTCCAGGAAAAAGACAATAAGGAGGATGCAGGCGACCATCCCCAGGGAGGCGCAAGTGAGGGATGGGGAATGGTCAGGACCCTGGGCAGTTGGAATGGAACCAGGCAGAGGTGCCAGCTGTTCCAGCCTTCCCATGTTTGATAAGGAGCTGATGGTGTTATCACCCACATTTCAAGAATTTCTCCCGCATCAAGGGATGGAGACACTGAACCTATCCCCTCTCCATCCAGTCTGACCCTGGATTCTCAGAGTTAGAGGGAATCTTAAAACACAGGTAACCCAACCCTCCTACTACAGATCCTCAGGGTCAGTTACTTGCTGGCACTAAGTGCTGGAGTAGGGACTGGAGTCTATTTTTCAACTCTAAACTCAAAGCTCTCTTGCCTGTAGTTAAGCCTTTTCCTATTCCTTCCCCCTTAAAGCGGAGCTGCGTGCTTCAGTGTGGCTCTCCAGACACGTCTTGGGAGCTGGCTACTTGGATACCCAAATGCAGAGATTGCTGCTGGAGTGGGGAAGAGGGAACCTCCTGGATCACTAGGGCAAGCTAACACCCACTGACGATACATAATATCTGAAGGCGGAAGTATTGCACCAAGAATGCAGCTCCTGGAGCACTAAGGCTGGGTGGATTTGGGTCAGGCATCTCCGTGATTCACTTCCTCTTAGCCTCCTTTCCTGTCCCCCTCTTAAGTATGACAGCTGGCTCACCAAATTTCTCTTTAACAGACCCTGCCCACTGTCTGGGCAAAGGGTAGGGAGGGGACTTGGAAACCAGATCTTCCAGTGCCCACAACACGAGCAGGGAATCACTCAAGAAGAGATACCAAGACACAGGACTTGAGTGTGTAGGCGGTGGTGAATGTCACACAAAAGCCCAGAGTGAAGAGACAGGAGCCTGGGGTACCAGCTGGAGGGTGCTGGCCAGGCAGGGCACATTTGTTCTCAGCAAGGAAGACAGACAACATGAGAGTGTCCATCTAGGGCCAGAAAAGGGCAAAGGACTGTCCTGGGAAGGCCGAGGAAGGTCAGTGGGCATAACAGCATGAAGGATGGCATCATGAAAGAGTCTGAGCTTGAGGGTCCCGTGGCCTGGTCTCAGGTACTGCTAACTGGGTGAGCTTAGGACAGTCATGTCACCTCTCTGAGTCTCATTTTCCTCATCTGTGAGATGGTCATAGTGTTGTTCAAGAACTAAATGGTCAGACTATTATTTAATAGTAATTAGTAGCCACTTGCCCAGGGCTGGCGTTTTGCTCATCTTACCCAAGCCGAGCGACTGAGTGGTGGGGTCTAGGACTTACCGCCGGAGCCCTGGAACGCATGGTTGGTCAAATTCATCTTGCCCAGGGGTCCACCCAGAGGTTTTTGTTCCACGTACTGATGTTCCCAGAACAGGGGGCTCCTATTAGCTCAAAGCAGAGTTTCTCAGAAGTACTTAGTAGCCGCTGGCAGACACAGGCCCCCGGGAATCGGCAATTCTCTTCGCCTCCCTGTGTTTCATTCCTCCGTAGGAACCTGTCTGATGCAGAGAACGTTAGACTCTAAACCTCTGGAAAGGAGGGCCTCAGGGCCCCGAGATAACTTCTCTGTTTTAAAGAGGCCATCTTCAGACAGGCCTTCCCCAAGCACACGGTCCACAGTCAGCATCCCAGCCTCTCTGCCCCATCGCCCTCTGACTCTTAACTAGAATGTGAATTTACCACAACCACTGATTAGTTTGCTTGCTTACTGTCAGTCTCTTATCACAAGAACATAAGCTCCACAGGAACGGAAAGCTTCCCTATTGTGGTCATCGCCATAGCCCCGGGGCCTAGAACAGTGCCTCTCCAATTAATAGGTTCAGCGTACATTCGTAGAGTGAATGAATAAATAAATGCCCAGGATTCCTTCCGAGGACCCCAACTAGGGTCACTCAGCCTCTATCAGAACCTTGGCAAGTCTCCACCACAGACTTTCAATCCCTTAATTGATGATAAATCTCTATCCTTTGAAGGAGAAGTTCATTTAAGACAGCCCAAAGTCATCTGGCCTTCCCTTGTAGCTCAGTTGGTAAAGAATCTGCCTGCAGTGCAGGAAACCTGGGTTCGATCCCTGGGTTGGGAAGATCCCCTGGAGAAGGAAATGGCAACCCACTCCAGTACCCTTGCCTGGAAAATCTCATGGACAGAGGAGCCTGGTGGGCTGCAGTCCATGGGGTGGCAAAGAGTCGGGCACGACTGAGAGATTAACACTTGCTTACTTACTTAAAGTCATCTGAACCAACCAAACTGGATGATAAAGTAGGTGATGATTGATCTGGGAAGTGCCGATTGTGGAAGTTGAGGCACTTTGTCTGCAGAACCAAGACCAGTGTCCCCCCAGAGCCTGGAGGAGGCAGCCCCGCCTGGGTGCGTGGAGAGCCAAAGGGGCCAGGGTACAGAGGACACTGCCCAAGAGCTGCCATCACGGCCCCTACTGTGGGTGAGGAGTGGGGAGAGATGGTGTTTAGCACCAAATGAAAGAGGATCTGTCCCCCTCCACCCCCCACCCACGGCCACACCCCCACAAAGAGACCTCCAGGAGCTGTCAGGAAATCCCCTAACAAGGCAGGAGTCAGAACCCAGAGCCCAAATGACATAGATGAGTCACTAAGCCCGTCTGGACTAAGTTTCCCCCTTTGGAGAAAGGGGCGAGGGTGAAAAGAATAAGGTAAGGACTACAAAATGCATCACCAACTCAGTGGACATGAGTTTGAGTGGACTCCGGGGGTTGGCGATAAACAGGGAGGCCTGGCATGCTGCGGTCCATGGGGTCACAAAGAGGTGGACACGACTGAGTGACTGAACTAGACTGAACAAAATGACTAGTTCCTCCCCTTCTAGAGTCTTCTCTGGATGTGCCCACCCATGTACATTATATTTTTTTTCTAATAATTATCCTAATTGCTCAAGTAATACTAAGAACTCCTCTGTGGAGAATAGCCTTTCTAAGTGTTGAGAATTGTTTTTATTTTTAATTTTGAAAGAAGGAGGGAACATCATAATTTTTTTAGTTGGGGGCTTCTGAAAGTTTTTATTTTATTAGGAACATTCATATGACTATAAACTTAGAAGGTACAGAAAGATAGCCCTTGAAAATATGCTTTTCTTCTCTTCACCCCAGGCAGCTAGTTCCTGTCTCTGGAGGCAACCAGTGTACATAAGGCGTTCATGTTTGCTCATGAACACCTTACGTATATGAGCAAACACACACACACACACACACACATAGACGTATAGATGCATACAAGCAATACAGTTTTTTTCCTGTGGATGATAGCATACTGTATATATTAATCTGCCTCTTGCCTTTTCATGTGATACATTTTGGAGTTAATTTGTTATCAATATGTAAACTCTTTCCAATTCTTTTTTTCATCTGCCAAGTGTTCTACTTCATGGATGTCCATGGTTTATTTAACTGGTCTCCTGGTGGACATTAAGGTTTTGTTTCCAATTTTTACTCTTCAGAGGATGGTGCAATTATTAAACATATTCAAACATCATCTGCACATGTGTGAATATATATGTAGCATTAGGGGAATGCTTGTTAAGGCAGCTTTGAAATCCAAATATTAAGAAATCAGTGTTACTTTTTAAAGTCCAAAAATGTAATGTTACCCAACTGATTACCCAAGCAATTTTCCAGATTTCAGTTCGTGTCGCCTTTGGCTATTTCCTGGAATCAAAATGCTCCTCAAAGAACAAAGATCTGAAAGCACTAAGGATATTCAACAGAGCCGCCTCATCTCTGGAGGCTGTCCTCTATAAGAACCCAAATGCCATCATCAGAACAAGTGGCGTGTTTCCCAGCGTGACTATGAGGGTAGAATGACTCTCAATGGCACAGATATCTCCAAGTACTTCAAACAAGAATTACTGAGACCCAGTCCATACTCTGGAGTGCTGCAGTCCATGGGGTCCCAAAGAGGCGGACATGCCTCAGCAACTGAACAACAATCCATAGTCGGCTTAACATAAGGAAACCCATGGTCTAAGGCAGCAGGCAGTGCCCCAAGTGTGGTCTGGGCATATCCTAGGGGCTATCCTGGGGGTTCCAGAGATCCTTTCAGAGGTTTGGGAGCATAAAAACTCTGTCATCATAGTGCTAAGAGGTTAGTTGCTATTTTCACTCTCTGTGTTTCTCAAGGTCCAGTGGAGTTTTCCAAAGGCTATGTGACATGTGATATGGCAACAGCCTGACTGCAGAAGCAGTTCTGAGAATCTAGCTCTCTTTTACCAAGCTAGATATTAATCATGAGATTGGCAAAAATGTCAAGCAACACTTTTGTTCTCACTAAATTTTTCATGATTTGGAAAATAATTTTTCATAGAAGTGTGTTAATTGTATTAATATGTAATGGTTATAGTACTTCTTTAAAAATTAGTTAAAAGCTTATTTTTAAATTGTTAGTTTTAATTCCTAATGTGGTAAATGCAGATAGATACAGCCCACATAAGCAACAATTCCTTGGGTTCCTTAATAATTTTTAAGAGTATAAAGGGGCACTGAGACCAAAAACTCTGAGAAGAGCTGGTCTGAATTTCTTCACCATAGGGTGGGTGCAGGCACTTCACCAAGGGTGTCATCAAGGAGCACAAACCAAAAGATGCAAGAGAAACAGAATGGGCTTCTTCAAAGAGCCGCATGTGTCAAGCAGAACAGATCATCTCTTGGAAAAGAGAACTCTCTGGGGCCTCCTGGCTGGCACCATGGCAGCTGTGTAGACAGGCTCTGCCAGAGAGGATAGAGCCTTGGTGTGGGGGACAGGCTCCGAGGTGGGGCGACTCCAGAGAGGAAGCAGAGCTTTTGTGCCAGACTAAGCTGCTGACGGCGTCCCCCTTGGATTCCGGGGGTCACCTGTCCTGCCCCAAACAAATCCATACTGCTGGGTAGGGCCTGAAATTCCAACAAAGTGTTTCATTCTCTCGGCCAAAAGGCAAATTCAATCCCAAACAACATTAAGTGTTCAAGCTTACACAAATATGGTTATTTAGATGGATTAGAAGGTTGCATTTTATTAAAACAAAAATGTGTATCCATGCCTGGGTTAGGGTAGTTGGGGGTCGGGGGCGGGGGCGCGCAGAGTGGAGGATAGGGACTAAGTCTGGAGACCAAAAGTTATTAAATAAATGGACCAGAAGAGCTAGGCCTGGACCCATGATGGCAGAGCGCCACTACCATAACAGTTTGATCAAGCTAATTCTGGGAAACTAAAATCAAAGGAAAGAGTCTAATCCAGCCAAAATTTTTAAAAATTTTACGGTATGTACCCAGCAGAACAAAGCAGGCTACAGGGGTAGAGGGGAATTAGACATGGTCCCTGGGCTCAGAGAGTGGTATCCCCTGGCCTCCCAGCCCAATCTGGCAGGAAAGGTCTCCACTGACCCCCCAACAGCTGTAAGAAAAGGCAGGTGTGTGGTCAGTGCTCAAGTGATGTACCAACAAAGAGCTATTGGATCAGAGAGGAAGGACAAACCATTCCTAACTTGAGCAATGAGGGAAGGCTGCATGGAGGAGGTGCCATTTGTGCTGATTCTGAACAATAGGAAGGCTTTCTACAGGCAGTGCTGAGATTCTGGACATAACAGGGTGCCAGAAACAAAGGCAGGGCCATTGGAATACAGTCATTTTTCCCTTGGTGAACATCTGAAATTTTTCATAAGAGGAGGAATCCTGGACACCTGAGGCTGAAGGGAAGCTATCACCTAGGATGGTGGAAGGAAAGGGCCAGAATCTGGGGAAACACGGTGTGGGAAAGACAGTTCACAGGCGAGAACTCAGAGCCCTGTGTGGACCAAGATCAGGTCTGATGTGACTCAACCAGCCCATGACCAGCGCCTGGAACGTAGCAGGCCCACAGTAAATGCTTACTGAGTGAGGGAAAGACAGGGCACACTCCTTTACTCCAGTCTGGCCAGACATACTGCTGTAATAAAGTGGGGTCATCAGGAAAAGCGGTGGGGGGGGAGGATGTTCGACCAAACTTCCTCCTGGCTTCCTCTGATCTCACTAATCTCACCATTTCTGGGACTTTACCCACTTTTCTGGTTGTTTTTGCAAATTTTCATTTCTCAAAATAGAAAACCCTGTGTCCTCTTGAGGTTTATTACAGAGCCATTTATTGGATGGGGGTTGCTGTAAAGATCATCTTTAGGTTTTCAGTTTGCACAGTGGCTTATTTGCAAGCTTCAAACAGTTACCTTAACATTTGGCTTCCTAAGAAAATAAGAACGTTAACCCCATAGGCTCCTACAGAAGTTCACCACTGGACATGTAAAATCAGCAACTGTCCACAGGTGACTTAAGAGGAAATGATTTCAAATTCATTGGAATTACTGGCTTTTACTGGCTCCACACGTGTACTTCATTTGATTTTAAAATGATATAATTTTTAAGGAAAGCATATTTTATCAAGTACAAAATGGAAACACATCTCTCATACACATCTCATGATTTCATTTACTATTCAGAACTGGGAACATCTCCCTGGCCTCCATGTAGCAGTTTGAAGGATTAGGCATACCACTTATCCCCATTTGTAGATGAATTGACGAGGATTCCCAGGGAGTGAGGAGTGAATTGCCCAACGTCTCTGCGAACCTCAGGAGGCGCATCCAAACACACGTCTCAGGATCACTTAGCCTTTCCTGCATTTCCTACACAGGTTGTTTCTCTGTATGTGGGGCACTTTATTAGTTGTTTCGGCCATAAGAATGTTTAGAGTAGCCAAGGATGGTTGCTCAGGTTGTTTATTGCTCTAGGTCATGACATCCAAGGAGACTACTCCCATCATAGATATCTTTGACTACTGATTCCAAAGGTAGGCGATTTACATCCTTACTACAATAATTTTCTGAAAAATAACAATAAATTATCTCACAAAAATCCATTTATTATGACAATTTTCTGACAGATGGAAATAAAAAGACTTTTTCTAACCATGTTGACGTTTACTTGCTTCGTAAGTAAAGCAGAATGAGGTTGATGGTTGTTAATTGAAAACATCTACAATGATTAGTGCTTCTAAACAAAGAGCTGCTTTTCCAACAGCTGTTTTGACTTTTATCTAAAACATTTAAAATCCTATATAAGTGTTTGTGTATTGGCTAAATTTAAAATTTTGACTTAGAATTCATATTGTCCACCTGAACAGCAGTTCAGAGTTGCTAAGTTTAATCTACCAGATTTTAAATATGATATAACTCACTTTTGTAATAATGAATATTCATTTCCATTACATATATGCAAAATAATTGTGCTAGTGCCCAGTCGCTCAGTCATGTCTGATTCTTCAAGACCCCGTGGACTAGCGCCTGTCAGGCTCCTCTGTCCACAGGATTTTCAAGTAAGAATACCGGAGTGGGTTACCATTTCCTCCTCCAGAAGATCTTCCCAATCCAGAGATCAAACCCTTGTCTCTCTCTTGGGCAGGAAGATTCTTTACCACTGGGCTACCTGGGGAGCCCTACAAAGTAATTATGTATATTTATAAATTAGAGATTTCTGTATAATGATTACCATGAAATGGTTACCACAGTAAATTTAGTGAACATCTATATCTCATATAGATACGAAATTAAAGAAATATAAAAGAAATTTTCCCTGTGAAAATATCCTAAGTAAATCTTAGGATTTACTTACTCTCTTAACAACTTTCATATGTAACACACAGCAGTGTTAATTATACTTATCATGTCGTACATTACACTGTGAAGTGAAGTCGCTCAGTCGTGTCCGACTCTTTGTGACCCCATGGACTGTAGCCTACAAGGCTCCTCCATCCATGGGATTCTCCAGGCAAGAGTACTGGAGTGGGTTGCCATTTTCTTCTCCAGGAGATCTTCCCAACCCAGGGATCGAACCCGGGTCTCCCGCATTGCGGGCAGATGCTTTACCATCTGAGCCACCAGGGAAGACACATTACACTGTAGTACTTATTATTTTATAACTGGATGTTTGTACCTTTGACTGCCTTCATCCAATTCCCCCTCTTCCACCTCCCATCTCTGGTAACTATAAATCTGATCTCTTTTTCTATGTTTGTTTCTGAAGTATAATTGATCTATAGCATTATGTTAGTTTCTGTTACACAGTATAGTCATTTGATATTTCTATACATTTCAAAATGTTCACAATAAGTCTGGTAACCCTCTGTCACCATACAAAGATACTACATAATTATTGACTATATTCCTTATACCATACATTTCATACCCATGACTCATTTACTTTGCAAAGTAAAGGTACTTGTACCTCTTAATCTCTTTCACCTATTTTTCTCCTCCCCTCCCCCTCTCCCCTCGGACAACCTCTTTGCATTTGTCCTCTGTATCTACGACTCTATTTCTGTTTTGTTATCTTTGTTCATTTGTTTTGTTTTTTAGGTTCCATAAATAAGTGAAACCATACAGTATTTGTCTTTCTCTGTCTTACATATCTCGCTTAGCATAACACCCTCTAGATCCATTCATGTTGCTGCAAATGGCAGAAGTTCATTCTTTTTACAGCTGAGATAATAGAATAATAATATTCTATTACTTTCCTTCTGCCCTATATAGAAGAAATTTCTTTAGGGCAAAAATCAACTGCAGTTAAATTTCATAGCTTGCTACATAATATTTTTAAAAGTTACACATTCTAAAATAAGAAACTAAGCTCATTTATTATTTTCCCCATGATATTGGAAAGAAAAAAAGATATCAAACGCAAAACAGAAATTGAAAACCTGCCTACAGAAGGAAAGAAATAACCTGTGGACTTCCCTGGTGGCACAGTGGGTGAGAATCTGCCTGACAACGCAGGGGACACAGGCTCGATCACTGGTCAGGGAAGATTCTGCACGCCGTGGAGCAACTAAGCCCATGCACCACAACTATTGAGCCCACGAGCTGCAACTACCAAGCTTACGTGCTGCAACTCGTGAGCCCCCGTGCCTAGAGTCTGTGCTCTGCCACAAGATAAGCCACCACACCTGGATTCCCCTCCTTGCTGCAAGTAGAGAAAGCCCATGCAAAGCAACAAAGACTCAATGCAGCAAAAAAAGAAGAAAATGGCATGCACTGCTGAATAAAATTAGGGAGAAAAAAGGTGAAATAACAAAAGGATACAAATAAGAGTTCAGAGTCATAGATTTCAGGGAATGTGTCACAGAAACGTGAGCAGGGTATGTATTTACATTTTCATTCCAGTGTCAACCACAACTGATAGATTTCAAGGAAAACTAGAAAAAAATGCAAAGAACCCAAATAAATAGCCTCGTAGTTTGAATGTGAAAGAAAGGCTCACTCTTGTTGAAAACTATCCGTCTCAGGTAGAAAATGTTTATAGAAGATGATACAGATTGGAAGTTTAGGGAAATATAATGGACAAACATTTTTCTAAATGGTAAGGAAAAAATACACTAGATTCTGTTTGCACACGCGTGTGCTCAGTCGCTTCAGACTCTGTGATCTCATGGACTGTAGACCTCTATTCATAAAATTTTCCAGCAAGAATACTGGAGTAGACTGCCATTTCCTTCTCCAGGGGATCGTCCCCAAACCCACATTTCCTGCATCCTTCTGCATTGGCAGGTGGGTTCTTTGTCATTGCACCTCCTGGGAAGCCCAGATTCTGGTTACTTTGTTACATTTCAAAGGATTTTGCATTTTGCCAACACGTTGAGAATGGAATAAATCAACTGGAAAACAAGAAAGAGCACAAAGATTGAGAGCATTTACCACTATTTTTTGTGTGTGAAGAATCTGAAATGAACATTAATAGTAGTATTGTAAATTCAAACTTCAAATCTGATTAGAAAAAATATGTAATTATTAATGCTGCAAAACAGATTATATATGATAAATAAAGCATTGGCATTCTCTTGTTGAACACATAATAAACACAATTATGTCTTTAGCAAGACATTAGCATTTAGAGGATCATCCAAGAAAATATATGAGTGTTCAAATGAGATTCTTCATTTATAAAAATCATAGAAGAAGAGTAGCAATAGAGCCGAACATTTATCCAGGATACAAACACCAAGTAGCATACACACAGTTTAGTGAATGAAAAAACAAAAGTCAAATAATTAAAAAATAGATTTGTTGACTAAAAGAGTTTTAAATATTCTTAAGAAATGTTAACAATGAATAATGTTAAGAAATCCTTAACAAATGAATATTGTTAAGAAATGCCTCCTGAAAAACTATATGCAGGTCAAGAAGCAACAGTTAGAATAGGACATGGAACAACGGACTGGTTCAAAATTGGGAAAAGAGTACATCAAGGTTGTATATTGTCACCCTGCTTATTTAACTTATATGCAGAGTACATCATGCGAAACGCTGGGCTAGATGAAGCGTAAGCTGGAATCAAGATTGCTGGGAGAAATATCAACAACCTCAGATAAGTAGATGATACCACCTTGATGGTAGAAAATGAAGAGGAACTAAAGAGCCTCTTGATGAAGGTGAAAGAGAGGAGTGAAAAAGCTGGCTTACAACCCAACATTCAAAACACTAAGACCATGGCATCCAGTCCTATCACTTCATGGCAAATAAATGGGGAAATGAAGCAGTGCCATATTTCATTTTCTTGGGCTCCAAAATCAATACAGTGACTGCAGCCATGAAATTAAAAAATGCTTGCTCCTTGGAAGAAAAGCTATGTCAAACCTAGACAGTGTTTTAAAAAGCAGAGACATAACTTTGCCAACAAAGGTCTGTATAGTCAGAGCTATAGTCAAAGCTGCTACTGGTTTTTCCAGTAGTCATGTGTGGATGTGAGAGTTGGACCATAAAGAAGGCTGAGTGCTAAAGAATTGCCGCTTTTGAATAGTGATGTTGGAGAAGACTCTTGAGAGTCCCTTGGGTTGCAAGGAGATCCAACCAGTCCATCCCAAAGGAGATCAGTCCTGAATATGCACTGGAAGGACTGATGCTGAAGCTGAAGCTCCAATACTTTGGCCACCTGATGTGAAGAGCTGACCTATTGGAAAAGAAACTGCACTGGTGCTGGGGAAAATTGAGGGCAAAAGAAGGGAGTGATAGGATGGGATGGTTGAATGGCATCACTAATTCAGTGGACACGAGTTTGAGCAAACTCAGGGAGATAGTGATGGACACACAAGTCTGGCCTGCGGCTGTTCATGGGGTTGCAAAGAGTCAGACACGGCTGAGCAACTGAACAGCAACAGCAAGGAATGTTAAATATTACACAGGTAAACATCTCTTGATGTAAGCCATGTGAAACACTTATTTTTAGATTTGTAAATTTTCAGAATGCCAATATATCTATATGACATTAAAGATTTTTTTTTTTCCACAGTAAGTTATATAGCTAGAGGAAAATTTTTAGTAGACTGTCAACACCATAACAAGAAAACACTGAATCTAGGCCATAATAATAACTGAGGGGCAGATATAACAATGACAAAAAAGTTATGACAAACAATGGATTTCAACATAAAATCCCCCAGAAGTTCTAGGGCTGCCCACGATTTAAGCCTAGTACTAAGTAATATAGCAAAAGTCCTTTCAACATTGTCAAGTGCTGTTATATTATCTAAGAACTGTGAGACTTCAGAGAAACATCGGAGAGCTTTGAAAACAGCGTAATCAAACACAAATTTGAGACAACCATCAAATCGGTGATGAAAAAGTCAGTTAAAAACATTGTGACTTGAAAAACTCAGTTAGAGATATTATGGAAAAGTCTTTCAGAAATCGTTGATATTGATAAAAATATAGATTTTAAAACACAGGCCAAAGCTATGCTCTTGAAAATATATTTTAAAAAATATATTTGTTCAACATTAATTTGGCATAAAATTTATGACAACTTAAATATGAAAAAAGCAAAACAATGTACACAATATATTTGAAAACATCACAGGGATTTTAAAATGCTTTAAAAAAACACAGTTTAACCCAATTCATAAAACAGTTAATGAAATATACATTACTGATGCCAAACAAACTGCAGTCTTTGGACATTGATGCCAACTTCTCCAAAATAGAAAATATTAAATAAGAGAAAGAGAAGACTCATTTATCTGTGAACCTAGGACAGGTCCTTTTACAATCCAAAGGGCAACATCAAAATAAAAAATTTTCTTCTATTAAAATAGTGGAAACAGCAATAGCTCTTTAAAAGATGCAGTATTTTAGGCAACGTGTATAATTTGAAAAAAATTCTGAAAAGTACGAGCTTCTACAACCATTAAAAATACATGATTAAGGGAATTCTCTGGCAGGCCAGCAGGTAGGACTCCACGCTTCCACTGTTGGGGGCCTGGATTCTATCCCCAGTCAAGGAATAAGATAAAACAAGCCACACAGCACAGCCAAAGCAGGAGGAAAATAAAACAGATCAAAATGGAGGACCATGGTAGCAAATGTGATAACGATGAGACACTGATTTTAGAAAAATCTAGTTGACTCACATGAAATGCTTCAATGTATTTGCATCAGTAATATACTGGGCACACTTTACTAACACCATCGTAGCTCTCAGGATATAATAATCTTGGCAATATCAGTCACCAGTGGAAAACATAGGTTCTCACGATTAAAATTAGTAGAAAACTACTTAACACCTTTCACTGCTTTCACTTAACACCCACAGTGTCACAAGGAACACTGTCAAATCTAGTGACCAAGATATTGGAACGAGCAAGGATTGACATTATCACAGAAAGTGTTATTATTATTATCAGGCATAAATCTGCTTGCTAACAGTCAGTGCCTTCCAGCGTCTGCCAGCATATCGTCCAAAGGCCTTACACAGGCGTGTGAAGCCTGTCACCATCTGGCTGCCTGCATCTCCAGCCTTGTTGCTTAGCAGTTTCTTTTCCACTCGATACTACCACCAAACTGATCTTCGTTTCCCAGACCCTGGGCCATCCTTCCCTGTATGTAGGCACCCGGACATCTTCCCTGTCTCCTATTCTTCCACCAGGACTGAAGTGAGCTGTCCCTTCCTCCAGGAAGCCCGCTTTCTCACCAGTCTCTACCCCTCAAGGTCACTAGGCCAAGAGACTCTCCTACACAGCATCTCAGACCACAGCACTCGTCACGTACAGCTGAAGTCTTCTGTAACCTTGTCCGGCCTCCCCACTAGACTGAGACCCCTCCCCAGAGGAGCCAGGACTCACCAATCATTGCACGCTGCTGGAAACCCAGACTCGGGCACCTTCCTGATGCTCAAGAAATGTTTAGACAAACATGCATACAAATGGCCAGTTGCATAAATAAGTACAGTTAAATAAGTACTATCTCACTAACAAATAAAGTAAGTTAAAACCATATTTTTTAAAAATGAAAATTCTCTGTCTTGGCAAGTGTCCTGGACACTCTCTTGCAGATGGGCAAATTGTTACAATCTTTGTGAAGAACAATTTGGTGATGTGTATCAAAAAGTCCTGGAAATGACCATACTTCTTTGACCCAGCAATTCCACTTAGAGGAATTTATCCCAAGGAAATTGCCAAGGATGTGTACAGAGATTCAGCCCTTAAAACAAGTGACTGCCAAACCATTTTTAAGGGCAGCAGTGAAGAAATATCCTTGATACTCAGGGATGGTGGACTTTTGTGTCAACTGTGGGACATCCATAAAATGGAATAAGATTCAACCACTGAAGTTTTCTGTGGAAAAATGCTCACATCATATTGCTGAGTTAACCAAAGGCAGATAAACACAACAGAATGCCAAACACTCTCCATCAAAATGAATACATCGTATGTATGTGGGCCTGCATGTGTGTGCTGCGTATTCTTCATTTCCCCACCTAGCAGTATATTACGGCCATCTCCGGGTCCACATCATGGAAAGATAAACAGCCAAAGTGCTAATGGTGATTTTCTCTGGGTGATGAGCTTCCTCATGACTTCATAGGCTCCTTTCTTACTCCTCCGTGCTTTCTAATTTTTCTGCAGTAAACGTACATTGTGTTGAAAGAGAAGAGCAGAAAAAATACAGAAGAAGAGAGAGCTTCCCCCACTCCCCAAGGCATCAGGCCCTCACAGGAGTGATGATAAAAGGGAAGAGAGTTGGAATTAGGAGAGTTGGGTTGGGGGGCAGATGAGGGGAAAACTCTAAGGCCTCCAGTACCATGATAACAGAAACTTTGGGAAGTGAAGGTAGTTCTTTAAAAGAAGTGTTCAGAAGGAATGGAATGGCCAAAGGCAGCCGGGGCATAATTGAAGTTGCCCATGAACCCAGCAGCTGGAGAAAAAACAATTCTCCTGACAGTAGAACTTCTTTTCACAACCCCTAGTTTTCCCTTTCTATTTATGGAGCATCTCTCCTTGCATCTAACAAAGCTCTAATTTATCTTTCGGTTCTGACCTCTTTCTAGTAACGTCTGCTACCTCTAATGTAGGTCAATGAAGCTAGTTTGCAATGAACCTGTTTTTCTGCCAGGAATATATTTTGATATGTGATGAGCAAGGGTTAGACCAAACACATTTCAGTAAATGTCACATTAATCTAGTGTACCCAGCGCCTGATCCTCACTGAAGTCACTTTATTTATCTCATTTTGAAATTCAAAGCCATGTGAGGAGGAGATGTTAAGTAAATACCTGTTGTGAAGCAGGAGGGACCGCTGTGAAACAGGGAGCCAGGGAGGGAGCCAGGCAGAGTCCATCAGTGGCTTGGGAAGACTCTGCGGCTGGAGCAAGGACTCAGGTTCTAGCTCCCGATCCACCAGGCCTCCACCTGCATCGTCCACCAGACACCCTGCCAGCTTTCCTGGCTCTTTCATTTATGTGTGCATCCTGGAGGAAGGACTTGCCACATCACTGGTGCGTTGTTGGGGAGGGGGCGTGAGGATCCTACCAGGACCCCCTGAAGGCCTCGTGGCACCTCCAGCATCATCCTCCTGGGTGCTGCCTCTCTCCATCACCCTTCTCACCGCCTCCCTCATCTTTATCCCCACCCGGCCCACCCAAGGGCACACTGCCAGGATTTCAAGGTGCATTCAACTAGAGACATGGCTGAGTGCTAAGAAAGGGGCGTTGATTTTCTCCCCATCGCTCTGTGGACCCCTGAACGGGCACGTGTGGGCCTCACTCCTTTCTTCCCTGTCTTTGAGGACAGAGAGCTCTTCCATCAGCTTTAGGAGCAGGAGAGAGGGCTGAAAATGGCAAGCCAGCAAAGAGGTGCCGCCCTGCCACGTCTTGTTCGTTCAGCACTAAATGAGCACCTACTATGTGCTCCCTGCCTTGGAAGACTCTCAACCCAATTAAAAGCACACAGAATTTCCCTCCACATTTTCTCAAACTGCCAAACTGCTCCCTGGAGGTAATGACATGCCCCTGTAGCCTTGCTAAGATTAAGCCTTGTCACTTTTGCCTTTGTTTTTTCATCCATTTTTCCCATTTCTGAAGGTCGTACTCTTTTAAGGGCTCCCTGGTGGCTCAGACGATAAAGCGTCTACCCACAATGCGTGAGACCAGGGTTCAATCGGGAAGCTCTCCTAGAGAAGAAAATGGCACCCCACTCCAGTACTCTTGCCTGGAAAATCCCATGGACAGAGGAGCCTGATAGGCCACAGTGGGGTCACAAAGAGTCGGACATGACTGAGCGACTTCAAAAAAATAATAATAATAATTAGCTTCAGCAAAAGTGAAAAACATCTTTATCTTGTTCTTCCCATCGAAGCTGCTGCCTCACAAGCTTAGGTTACCCACCCATGGTCTTTTCTTATGGATTCTCACAGAAAAACTTAACTTGAAAGTAACTTTGGCCAACTGTATTGTCAGCATGCTGAAAGATGTTTTTGAAAGCTAGTTTGTGGTTTGTTTTCCAGAAGTAACTTATTAAACTTTTGCTCAAATAAAATGTTTCCTTCCTTTTATTTACAGCCACACAATATTAGTAAAGGGCCCCGAACTATGGGTCCCTGGAATATGTTGAGCAATAGACAAATCACTTGCTGCTAATGACTGCACTTAAGAAAGAAATGGGTTTTATTATTTCAAAAAGACACATAGCACCCCAGTGTTCATCGTGACGTAGTGACATTATTTACAGTTGCCAAGACAGGGAAGCAACCTAAGTGTCCATCAACAGATGAATGAGTAAAGAAGATATATATAATATATAAAAAATACATATAATGGAATACGACTCAGTCATACAAAAGAACAAAATTTTGCAATTTGCAGCAGCATGGATGGACTTGAAGGCATTATGCTAAGTGAAATAAGTCAGGCAGAGAAAGACGGTATCACTTATATGTGGAATCAAAAAAATACAACAAATGAGAGACTATAAAACAAAGAAGCACTCACAGATACAGAGAACAAACTAGAGGTCACCAGTGGGGAGAGGAGGGGGTGATGTGAAGGCAGCAGAGTGGGAGGCACAAACTGCTGAGTGCAAGACACCCAGCAAAGGCTCATGATACAACGTGTGGTACAGTGCGGGGAATATGGCCAACATTTTGTAATAGCTGTAAATGAAAAGTAACCCTTAAAAATCGAGTAAGAAGTTTTAAATTAAATCAAAAAAAAGAAAGAAAGAAGTAGGTTTTGAAATCCTTCTTAACCGTTCTTTCTGTCCCTTTTCCCCACCCCACCTTGGAACTCCAGAGCCAAGTTTCAAAGGGGTTTAAATAAAGGCTCATTTTTTTCAAACGTCAAGGCCTCAAAGACTGTCAGTGAACTCATTTAAGTCTCTGCCAAGTGGGAAAGATATTCATCCTGAAATCCTTTTAGAACTACCTACTGCAGGACAATTCAATTTACCCTTCAGAGACTGGGAACAAGAAATGGCAACTGGTTTGGAAAATTAGCCTTCCTAGGCCTTCTTAGCAGCAATCAGAAGGCATTGAATAAAGAGGTTTGAGTAAGCCCTGAGTTGGGGGTTGGGGGCTTAGGAAGCTTAGCTAAGCTAAGCTTAGGAGAGCATAAGAGCTGCAGCTGGCCGAGCCCTGGGCTGGCCCTGACTCACTCCTTAAGATCAGCTCTGACAGGAGAGATGCTGTTGTCAAGAGGCCTAAAGGGAGCCCTCCTCGGGGCGCCTGGCTTTGATACCGCTCTCATAAAATGGCTTTTCAGGGAGAATTAATAAGCAGGTTTTGGAGAGACTGGCATTCCTCTCTGATCTGCTAAACAGATGATGAGGATTTCTAGTCATTAGAGCAATGATACCAGATCAAAATTCCCCCATGACACGCACCAGCATGAAACCACTAGGAAAATGCCGGCCGTGTGGGAGGGCATCAAAAGCCCCTGATCCTTGAAAATATTTTGAGGTTTCCTGCTCACCCACACAACGTGGATTCCCCTTCCAGGTTTTAATTTTCAGCATATTCAACAGAAATTTGCACATAAGGGAGAAAAAAGAAATTTGCACGTGTGGAATTAAGAGTTTCTCAGACTGTTGGAAAAAAATTTTATTTAGGAAAAAAGTCCGCTAATTTCCGGTGTAAACCATCAGTGATTAAGTGACAAAGGCAGCCTAATTCTATTTCCCTAGCTAGCAGACCTAGGATCACAGGTATAAAGTTCCTCTCATTTTACAGAGGCAAAAGCTACCTGTCCTAAGCCACTTAGGACATCAGGAGCCGATGAACCCAGGTGTTCAGAGGACCAGTCCTGGGCTGGTTCCTCACACCACCTAGAAATCTATGATAATGCATCATCCAGGGTCTTGTTAGTGAGTCCCTTTCAAGTTCAGGCAGGACCCACAGGTAATGGGGAAACCCCTGTAGTTTCATTTCAAGTGAGTCAAAAATGAAGCTTGTGCTGCTGGTCAGGGTAGAGGGGAAACTCGCACTTGAGCCAGACATACCAGGTTTCAACTGCTGACTCTTCACCTCCTACTTGGTGGATAATCTCGGGCAACTTATCAAAGCTCTCTAAGCCTCAGTTGCTTTATCTGAAAAAGTAAATATCCCCACCCCACAGAGCTGGGTGGAAAATAAGTTTGAAGGCGATAACATTAATGAAGCTTGTAGCCCTGATGCTTAACAAAAGTTCATCCCCCTGCTACTTGCTGCCACCTGAATCCCTTTATCCTAGAACCAAGGTCTGTTACAGACCACATGCACGAACAAGGCATTGCTAAGTGTAACCTGTGACTTAACAACTGAAAATAGAAGATCCAAAAACAGATTCTGAAGACTTTAGATTCCCAGGACAAAGAGCATCTCTAGTCTGATTAGAGAGTTGAGGGGAAATGGAAAAGGTGGGAGAAGGGAAACCAGGGCAGTACAGATCTGAGATGTCCAATAGAAATACCACGCCAGCCACATGTGTAATTCCAAACGTTCTCGTAGCCACATTAAAGAAAGTAAAATGAAACAGACGGCATTCATCTTAATACCTGCAGTTCAATCCTTGTCCTAAGAGACTTAGACATGCTCTAACCCCAGGGATGGTGTTCCTTCCCGTTGTTCGCGTAAACAGCTGTCAGATTACGCGTCTGATTTGGAAGTTTGGGAATCTAAACAGCTGTTAGATTACGCACAGTACTCTGGAGCGGCGTAAGGGAAACAGGAGTTGCCTTGCTCTCTAATCCCTTAAGGCTATACCATGCCCATTTTATTCTTGTGGAGCCCAGATGCCAGACCAGCAGGAAACAGAAAGCAGTCCCAGCCCTCCCAGAGCGGTTTACCTGTGTCCTGGGCCAGCAGCAGCAGCTTGAGGGGCCGTCCATGTCACAGGGCAGCTGCCCTCACCACCCGCTCTCCCCGCTCCGCCCTGGCCTCTTGGCCTTGCCCCTCCCTGGAGTGCTTCTTCATTTCCTCCACTGCCTGGCTGGGCTCGGAGGGAGACACGCCAGCTGCCGCTTGCAAAGCTATCTTCATGCTGTGCCGGGGTGGGCCTCAGCAAAACCACAGAGATTTGCTTTAGATTCTCTAGCATTCTTTTTTTTTTTTTTTTTAAGCTCTCCCTCTATTCCTGCTGAGAAACTAATTCATACTAAGGAGTTAATGGCTCAGTGAGCCATCTTTCCCAGCTATATTTGCTGAAGGACCACATATTAATAAAAAGAATAGCTGAAATTGATCGAGTGCTTGCTAGCACCAGAGTGCTTAAAAGGATCTCTGGCTGGCTCAGCATCACTAACCATCATGAAAATGCAAATCAAAGCCAAGACCTCACACCTGTCGGAATAATACATAAATACGAAATCTAGGAAAATGGTACTGATGAAATCTATCTGTGGGGCAGAACAGAGACACAGATGTAGAGAATGGATTTGTGGACGCAGCAGGGAAGGAGAGGGTGGAACAAACGGAGAGTGTAGCAGTGAAATGCACATATCACCATGTGTAAAACAGGTGGCTGGTGGGAAGCCACCTTATGCATAACACAAGGAGCTCAGCCTGGTGGTCTGTGACAACTCAGAGGGGTGAGATGGTGGCAGGGGTAAGGGGGGCTCCAGAGGGAGGGAATATATGCTTACTGATTCATGTTGTTGTACAGCAGAAACCAAAACAACATTGTAAAGCAATTATCCTCCAATTAAATAATTTTTTTTTAAGTCAACAAATAAGTATTGATGAGGACGCGGAGAAAAAGGAACTCTTGTGCACTGTTGGTGGGAATGTAAGCTGGGGGAGCCACCGTGGGAAACAGAAGGCAGCTTCCTCAACAAATAGAAGGACCACACGATCCAGCGATGCCCGTCCTGGACGTGTGTCCAGAGAAAGTGAGAGCACTGATCAGGAAAGGGACACGCGCTCCGGTGTTCATTGCAGCACTGTTGACAATCGGCAAGATACGGAAGCAACCTAAGTGTCCATCACCTAGGGTGAAATAGAACACGTGTACAATGGAACACGTGTACCTGCGTGCTAAGTCACTTCAGTCGTGTCTGGCTCTTTGTGACCCTACAGACAGTAGCCCGCCCGGCTGCTCTGTCCATGGGATTCTCCAGAAAAGAATACTGGAGTGGGTGGCCATGCCATCCTCCAGGGGATCTTCCTGACCCGGGAATCGAACCCTCATCTCCTATGTCTCCTGGATTGACAGGCGGGTTCTTTACCACTGGCACCACCTGGGGAGCCCACAGCGGAATATATTCAGCCATAAAAGAGAATGAACTCTTGCCACATGCAACAACAGGAACAGCCTTAGTGAAATAATAAGTCAGACAGAGAAAGACAAATACTATACGATTTTACTTATATGTGGAATGGAAAAAACAAGTGAACAAACATGCAACAGTCGTGGGTACAGAGGACAAACAGGTGGCTGCCAGCCGAGAACACACAAATAGACGAGGGACGTTGAGGTACAAATTTCCAGTTAAAAGTAAGTGAATCACACACAGGTATGGAAGGCAGTTTGGGGAATACGATTGTATACAGGATCTTTGTATGGTAACGGAGGGTAACTATATTTATTATGGTGATCATTTTGAAATGTATAGAAATATCAAATCACTATGCTATGTAATGGGCTTCCCTGGAAGCTCTGCAGTAAAAAAATAAAATAAAATCTGCCTGCAGTGCAGGAGACCCTGGTTCTATTCCTGGGCTGAGAGGATCCCCAGAAGGGATAGGCTACCCACTCCAGTATTCTTGGGCTTCCCTGGTGGCTCAGCTAGCAGAGAATCTGCCTACAAGGCGGGAGACTGGGGTTCGATCCCTGGGTTGGGATATCCCCCAGAGGAGGGTGGCAACCCACTCCAGCATTCTTGCCTGGAGGAGCCTGGTGGGCTACAATCAATCCATGGAGTTGCCAAGAGTTGAACATGACTGAGCGACTAAAGTACACAGCATGTGCTATGTGACAGGAACTAACACAGTGCTGTAGGTCAGTTACATTTCAAAAACAAACTCAGAAAGAGATCAGATTTGTAATTCCCAGAGGCAGTGGGGGGTGGGGTGCAGATTGGATAAGGGCAGTCAAAAAATGCAAACTTTAAGAGACATAAATGCTAGGAAAGTAATGTACAAAATGGTAAATATAATTAACACTGCTGTACATTATAATTGGAGAAGGAAATGGCAACCTGTGGCAGTATTCTTGTCTGGAAAATTCCATGGATGGAGAAGCCTGGTGGGCTAAGTCCATGGGATTGCAAAGAGTTGGGCATGGCTGAACTCATACACACACACATACACACACACACACACACACACGTTATAATACATATGAAGGTTGTTACAAGAGTAAATAAATTCTATGTTTTCATCACAGGTTTGTTTCTATTTCTTTCATTTTGTATCTATATGAGATGATGGTTATTCCCTAAACTTATTATTATAATAATTTCATGATGTACATGGCAGATCATTATGCTGGACACCTGAAATTTATACAGTGATGCATGTCACCTCTATCTTGATGGAACTGGAAGGAGTAAAAAGGACCTCTGGCTATGGTCAGAGGGAGACGTGACCATAGAAGGATGTCAGACACACGCACCTTTGCTGGCTTTGAAGAGGACAGAAGGGGCCCCGAGCCCAAGAACGTGGGCAGCCTCTAGAAGCTGGAAAAGCAGGCTAACAGATTCTCCTCTAGAGCCTCTAGAAAGGAACACAACCCTTCTGACACCTGGCTTTCAACCCAGAGAAACCCAGATCAAACCTCAGGTATACAGAACTATAACAAATTTGGCTTGTTTTAAGCCCCTGCACCTGTGGTCATTTGCTACAGCAGCAATTGAAAACTAATAAAGTAACATAGTCACGTGAGTCAAAATTCAAAAAATACCGGAAGAGGTACAATAACAAGCCTCCTTCTCACCCTGCCCCTCCCTATCCCTTTCTAAAAAGCACCGGGTGCTACTGGCCTCAGGTGACCCTGGCCTGCAGGGCTTGAGGCAGGATTTCAATTTTCCTCCTGGAAGTTGAAGTCGCGATACGGCTGTGAGAGCACTGAATCCTAACCACTAGAGCACCAGGGACCAGTGGCTATTGACAAGAAATCAATTTCCCCAAAGAGAAGGAAAGTAGTGAAGTGTTTATCAGGAGGAAAAGGGACGTGTGCGGCTAGAAACATGGGTAGGCGCAGAGAGAGCCGCGTCCTTGCGGTAGTTAGAGTCACTCCCGCGGAGCATTTCTTCCAGGTTGCCTTTGGCCAATCATCTTGCTTTGCCTGGTTCTGAGTCCATATTCGGTTTATCTCAGGATTCTTTCGTGAGTGTGCACGCATCTCTTAGCCAAGATGGATTCTAGCCAAGAGACCTACGGCTAGTTGACATCACTCCCTTTTTGACCTCCAAGGAGGCTTTCTGTGCACGCATAGTCGGGAAGGTCTCCTTGACCTCGAGAATGGGAAATACACGGCCGCTGTCTTTTATCCGTGCAGGGCTCAGTTCCTGTCTCACCTTTGCTGTTTGGATGGATCTGTCCACAGGGGACAAACTCTGGCTGCTCAGCCTGGGCCCCATCCACCTCCTGCTTCACCACCAACTTTCTGGTATATCCTTCAGAGGTATTTTATGAATATATAAACAAATGGGACTATACGTACCTTCCCCCTTTTGTTATATACCAATGGTAGTATACTGTGAGTACTGTTAAGGCATTTTTTTTTAACCCAAAAATATATACTAGAGATTTTCCTTTGGCGCTTTTTCATTGTTTTGCTGGTTCCACAGCATTCCATTGCATAGATATACCATAATTATTCAGACACTCCCTTTTTGATGCCTGCTCCCAAGCTTTCTGATCACAAACAATGCTCAATGGGAAAAAAAAAAAAAACGAAAAACAAAATCCTTGAGCTAGCAGCACTGTGCCCAGAGCTAAGTACATCTCCGCTACACGTTCCAGGTGCCATCCTAGACGCTCTCTTTCCTCCGTCCCCGTCGAGCTCAGCGTCGCACCCTACGAGTGCTGTCTCCACGCCTTTCCTGGCGCTCCGTCCCCCTCTGTCCCACGCCACTGTCATCTGGGCCAGCGCAGTGGGAGTTAAGCATGGAAGACCCTCCACTCCTCAGCTTGCATCTTGCCCTCTAGGGGAAGAGCTCTCTGAGGGCCCTGATTTCTTGTCTCTGAAAGCGGGTCAGTAGGACTGGGTGTCCTGATTTTTGTGTGGATAAATGAACGGTATTTGCCAAGACTTTCGTGATGGGGCTCCACTGGGAGGCTCTCAGATAAAAGAAGCAGGTTACACCTGAAAGGAAGATTAGACAAGCATCTTTTTTTATATATAAATTTATTTATTTATGGCTGTGTTGGCTCTTCGTTGCTGGGTGCAGGCTTTTGTCTAGTGGCAGTGAATGGGGGCTACTCTCTAGTTGCAATGCTCGGGCTTCTCATTGAAGTGGCTTCTGTTTGTTTTTATTTTTTCTTAATGTATATATTTTATTGAAGTACAGTTGACTTACAGTGTTTCAGGTGCACAGCAAGGAGATTCAGTTATATATATACACATATATTATTTTTGAAATTATTTTCCATTATAGGTTATTATGGGACTTCCCTATAGCTCAGATGGTAAAGAATCTGCCTGCAGTACAGGAGACCCAGGTTCAGTCCCTGGATCAGGAAGATCCCCTGGAGAAGGAAATGGCAATCCACTTCAGTATTATTGCCTGGAGAATCCCATGGACAGAAGAACCTTGCAGGCTACAGTCTATGGGGTCACAAAGCGTTGGACACAACTAAGTGACCAACACATAAGTTATTATAAGATATTGACTGGCAGTGAATGGGGGCTACTCTCTAGTTGCAATGCTCTGGCTTCTCATTGAAGTGGCTTCTGTTTATTTTTATTTTTTCTTAATATATATATTTTACTGAAGTACAGTTGACTTACAGTGTTTCAGGTGCAGAGCTATACAGTAAACCTTTGTTGCTTGTTGCATATCTATTTTCTTAACTAGAAATCTAGCATTCTATTTAAACTAAGTAAAAAAAGTGGAATCAAAATTTCATTAATGTTTTAGCTAGGCAAAAACTCTTAAGCTTTCTAAAATATATACATTAAACACACTATTTACATTTGTATACAAAAGCTTTTCTGCTGTGCTTGATAAAGACTTGAGAAAGGACATTTAAAAAATGGAAAGAAATTGGAAAACATAAACTAAATGAAATGGGGATACTGAATGTGAGATAAAATAAGTGAACCAAACTATATAAAAGTAAAAGATCATCATATAATCCAGTTGTTTTTAGACATGGCTGCTCATTAGAAACATATTTGGAGATGTGGAGAAAAAAAGCAATACCTGGCTATTTGTATTTTTCAAAAAAGTCCAAGATAATTTTCATATGCATCTGAATTTTAAAAAGTGATTACAGATTTTTCTATTAAATGTTAGTTTTAGTGATATAGAATTCATTTTCTGTTGACCAGTCATGATACAATAGTATTAACTGAATAATTGTTACATAATCACANTACAGATTTTTCTATTAAATGTTAGTTTTAGTGATATAGAATTCTATCATTATCATTTTCTGTTGACCAGTCATGATACAATAGTATTAACTGAATAATTGTTACATAATCACAATAGTAAAAGATGTTTATCTGTTGATGGGGGACACGTGTACATCCATGGCTGATTCATGTCAATGTATGGCAAAAACCACTACAATATTGTAAAGTAATTAGCCTCCAATTAAAATAAATTAATTTTTAAAAAAGAAAGAAAGATAATTATAATTGTAGGCCATTATGGAAAGATGATTAACCTAACAGTATAAAATAATTACATACAACTTGGGGGGTTAAGTATAGTGGTGTGGTAAATGGCGGTGCATACACGCACATGTTTCCATCTACCCAGCCACTCTGTCTTTTGGTTGGTGCATTTAATCCACTTACATTTAGGTAATTATTGATATGTATGATCCTATTACCATTTTCTTCATTGTTCTGAGTTTGTTTTGTGTAGGTCTTTTCCTTCTCTTGTATTTCCTGTCTAGAGAAGTTCCTTTAGTATTTGTTGTAAAGTTGGTCTGGAGGTGCTGAATCCTCTCAACTTTTGCTTGTCTGGAAAGCTTTTGATTTCTCCATCAAATCTGAACTAGAGTCTTGCTGGGTAGAATATTCTTGGTTGTAGGTTCTTCCCTTTCATCACTTTAAATGTATCATGCCTTTCCTTTCTGGCTTGAAGAGTCTCTGTTGAAAAATCAGCTGATAGCCTGATGGGAGTTCCCTTGTATGTTATGTCATTTTTCCCTTGTTGCTTTTAATATTTTATCTTCGCCTTTCATTTTTGTCAGTTGGATTACTGTATGGCTCAGTGTGTTCCTCCTTGGGTTTATCCTGCCTGGGACTCTCTGCTTCCCAGACTCAGTTGACTGTTTCCTTTCCCATGTTTGGGAAGTTTTCAGCTGTTATCCCTTCAAATATTTTCTCAGGTCCTTTCTCTCTCTCTCTTCTCCTTCTGAGACCCCTGTAATGCAAATGTTGCTGCATTTGATGTTGTCCCAGACGTCTCTTAGGCTGTCTTCATTTCTTTTCATTCTTTTTTCTATATTCTGTGCTATGGCAGTGATTTCCACCATTCCATCCTTCAGGTCACTTATCCTTTCTTCTACTTCAGTTATTCTGTTATTGATTTCTTCTAGTGTATTATTCATCTCTGGCTGTTGGTCCTTTAGTTCTTGTAAATCTAATTGTAATTCTTTAGTTCTTGTAGTTCTTGTAAAACGTTTTTGGCAAGCATTTCTTGCATCTTCTCCATTGTTTTACCAAGATCCTGGATCATTTTACTATAAATACTCTGAATTCTTTTTCTAGAAGATTGCCTGTCTCCACTTCATTTAGTTTTTTCTGGGGGTTCATCTTGTCCATGCATCTGGGACATAACTCTCTGCTTTCTCGTCCTCATTGAATTTCTGTAACGTGGTTTTTGGTCTAGCCACTGTGGGATTATGGTTCGTCTTGTTTCTTCTGTCTGCGCTCTGTTGGGTGAAGCTAAGAGGCTTGTGTAAGCTTCCTAATGAGAGAGACTGGTTGGGGAAAACTGGGTCTTGCTCCAGGGGGCAGGACCTTGCTCAGTAAAGCTTTAATCTAATCATCTGCTGGTGGGTAGGGTTGGGCTCCCTCCCTGTTAGTTGTTTGGCCTGAGGTGACCCAGCCCTGGGGTCTTTAGGGCGCTATGGTAGGGTTAATGGCAACCTTGGAAAGGACTGAGGCCAAGAGGCGCCTTCCAGGACCGCTGCTGCCAGTGCCTCTGTCCCTGCGGTGGGCCACTGCCGACCCTCCCCTCCACAGGAAACCCTCACACAGCAGGTAGGTCTGACTCAGTCTCCTGTGGGATCGCTGCTTCTTTTCCCTGGATCTTGGTACACGCAAGGTTTTGTTTGTACCCTCCAAGACTGGAATCTCTGTTTCCCCCAAGCCTGTGGAAGTCCTGTAATCAGATCCCCCCGGCCTTCAAGGTCAGATCCCCAGGCTTGGAAGCATGTGGTGAGGCTCAGAACCTTCACAACAATGGGAGAACTTCTTCAGTAATTTGTTCTCTAGTTTGTGGGTTGCCCGCCCAGAAGTTATGGGATTTGATTTTATCACTATTGCAACCCTTCGCATTGTGACTTCTACTCTGTCTTTGGACAAGAAAGTGAAAGTAAAAATTGCTCAGTTGTGTCCAACTCTTTGGGACCCCATGGACTATACAGTCCATAGAATTCTCCAGGTCAGAATACTGGTGTGTGTAGCCTTTCCATCCTCCAGGGAATCATCCCAAACCAGGGATCGAACCCAGGTTTCCTGCATTGCAGGCGGATTATTTACCAGCTGAGCCACAAGGGAAGTTCAACAGTACTGGAGTGGGTAGCCTATCCCTTCTCCAGCAAACCTTCCTTATCCAGGAATAAAACCGGGGTCTCCTGCATTGCAGGTGGATTCTTTACCAACTAAACTATCAGGGAAGCCCATAAAGTGAAAGTGACAGTCAGTCATGTCCAACTCTTTGTGATACCATGGACTGTAGTCCATGGAATTCTCTAGGCCAGAATACTGGAATGGGAAGCCTTTCCCTTCTCCAGGGGATCTTCCCAACCCAGGGATTGAACCCAGGTCTCCTGCATTGAAGGTGGATTCTTTGCCAGCTGAGCCGTGATCAGGTATGTCTTTGGACATGGGATATCCTTTTTGGGGGGATTCCAGTGTCCCCCTGTTGATGGCTGTTCAATAGCTAGCTTAGATTTTGGTGCTCTCGCAGGAGGAGA
Source organism: Redunca redunca (assembly GCA_006410935.1). Lineage (NCBI taxonomy): Eukaryota > Metazoa > Chordata > Mammalia > Artiodactyla > Bovidae > Redunca > Redunca redunca. The sequence goes on from SJYQ01095325.1 coordinate 188,939, forward strand.
ACAGTACATGTCCTTCTACTCCATCTTCTTGAACCAGAAGCCAAATTCCGCCTTTATTCTATTTAGCTACAGCCTAAGCCCTAGGCTGTTGAGAAAGGAGAGTTGAGAAAATTCCAGGATGGAAACTGGTTCAGAGGCTTTAGCAGTCCTGATAGAAAAAAATGAAAGCATTCAAGAAAGGAGTAGTGCTGAGGTGAGGCCCCTGTCACTAGGAAGATGAAAATGAAAACCCAGGAAGATAACAAAGGAGGGCACAGATTTAATTGTTTACTGTGTGTTCTCACGTTTTCACAAATGCTTCTATTTAATCTTTCTAATAACCCCATTTTCCCATTTTACAGATAAGGAAACTAAGGGTCAGGGAGCATTTTCATTTTCTAAACTTTAAATGGGCTTCCCAGCTGGCATTAGAGGTAAAGACCTGCCTGCCATTGCAGGAGACATGAGAGACACATTTTTGATCCTTGCATCAGGAAGATGCCCTGGAGGAGGAAATGGCAACCCACTCCAGTACTCTTGCTTGGAGAATCCCGTGAACAGAGGAGCCTGGAGGTCTACAGTCCATGGGGTCACAAAGAGTCGGACACGACTGAAGCAACTTAGCAAAGCACAGACTGTAAATGGTTTTCCCCTGATCACGTAGTAAAAACTAAGAACACGCAGAAACCTTGATAACACCCTTGAACAATTAAAATTGTCTGTGATCCCCACCATGAAGTTTAGTCCATTAATATTTATAGCATTATGGTACATATATGCTCCAGACAGCAGCCTAGTATTGTGGAAGATCACAGGCTCTATAGTGAGACTTCCCAGGTTCAAGCCTGGTTCCATCATTATCAGCTATTTGGCCTTGGACAAATTGCCTTTACCTCTTTGAGACTGGGGTTTCCCTGGTGGCTTAGAGGGTAAAGCATCTGCCTGCAATGCAGGAGACCGGGTTTCATCCAAGGCCCGGTTTGGGAAGATCCCCTGGAGAAGGAAATGGCAAACCACTCCAGTATTCTTGCCTGAAAAATCCCATGGACCGAGGAGCCTGGGAGGCTACAGTCCATGGGGTTGAAAAGAGCTGGACACGACTGAGCGACTTCACTTTTCGCTTTCACTTTTTTTGAGACTATTTACCTCATGGGGTTGTTGAAGGATTACATGAGTAAAGTCATTGAGAGAATAGCATTGAAACATGTATATTACCATATGTGAAGTGTAGCATCAATCCAGGTTCAATGCATGAGACAGGGTGCTCAGGGCTGGTGCACTGGGATGACCCTGGGGGATGGGATGGGGAGGGAGGTGGGAGGGGGTTTCAGGATGGGGAACACATGTACACTCATGGCTGGGTCATGTCAATGTATGGCAAAATACCACTGCAATATTGTAAAGTAATTAGCCTCCAATTAAAACAAAAAATTTTAGTAAATAAAAAATGAAGCACTTAGAGCAGTATGTGGCATTAAATGGGCACTCAGTCAGTGCTGGGTGCCTGTCCTGATTCATATGGTTTAGCCAGAGTATCAGTACTGAGTGCTTACTCAGGACTGAACGACACATAGAAAGCCCTCATCCTGAGGATGGTCTCTTGGAATCCTCATATCATCCAAGGAATTCTTCCTTTTCTGTAGTAGAGGAATCTGAAACTCCAAAACAACTCCACTGTCACGCAATGTCACACAAACGGCAGCGCTGGGATCCAAACCCTGTTTTATCTGCTTTAGAAATCTGGGCTCGATGACAAGCACAGAAGCTGGTGGTGCTGGTGTGTGTCCTGTTCTCTGGAAAATCTGAGACATGATCTGTTCTTCCTGCTTCAGGCCCAGGGACCTGTGCATGTGCTTCTGCACCCGCCTGCACACGCACTATTCCAGTGAGAAGCTTCCCCAGCGTCTGTGCCCTTGGCTGACTCTTCACCCAACAGTTTCTGGGCAGAAAGGCATTTTCCCAGAATAGAGTTGATAGTGGTTTTTGAAATGACTCCAACTAATTGAATTCTTGACATGGTGAGACATTAGTGACTTTGGATCCTTCTTATTTCCAGTTGCGCAAAAGCAGGAGGTTTTGCCAAATCAAAGCAGATGAAGCCATGGGGGAGAGTACCCATTCAGTCCCAGATGCTCTTCATAGCAGTAAACCAGTGGTCTGAATGCCTTAAACTTTTGGTTTTCATTATTCTGTGTCTGGATTGGGGCGGGAGGGCAGACGACAAGCAGAGGGGTGCATGGGGGGATTTTTTGCACCTGTCAGAAATACGATAATGATTCTGCCTGAGAGGCCCCTTGAAGCAAAACAGAAAATGTTTGCAAAAAGTAAACAGTGACAAGATTTCTCATCATACAGCTCCTTACCACCATACTCCACCCTGCACACACCCTTCACGCTTCTTACAATTAGAAGGCCTCAAAATTTCCACCATGTAGGAAATTAGTCTCTCTCCCTCTCTCTTTATCTCTTTCTCCCTCCCATCCTCTCTCCGTTTTTCTCTTCCAGGAAGAAATTCTTGAATGCAAACCCCTAGGGATTATCTAATACAGACTGTCAACTTTAAAATCAGGAAAATCTGGATTTGAAACCTGGGTTTAAATGGCACATTATGCAAGTGACTTAAACCCTCTCTGCCTCAGTTATCTCATCTGTAAAATGGGCTTTAAAATAATACCTGATAGGACTGGTGTGAGTATTGAAAGAGCTAATGCTTGTAAAGTCCTTAGGGCAAAGCCTGACACATAACCTATGCACCAAAATGTTTCTTGTTATTATCACCCAATCTATCAACTTCATTTTATAAACAAGGAAACTGGATTTAGAGGAAAGTGATCTAGCCAAACATGTGTAGCGGGAGTGGCAGAGCCAAGTCTTGATCCAGGCACCCCATCCGGGCCCTCTTCCTGCTATACCACTCACAGTATAGCAGATTCACCTTCAGTCATCAACGTCAGGAACATGAGGTAGGGATGTTTTCCAGTTGGTCATGTCTGTGCTGAGCTGATGAACTAGGGCCGAGAGCATCCTGGGCAGCTGCTCACATGGTGCCCAGGAGCCAGCTGAGCGGGAAGGGAAGGGCGGCTTCTATCTCACAGTGCCACACAGTCTCTAGGTTTATCAAGCCAATTTCCACAGAGCCCTGAGCAACTGTCCTCCTATTGTTAATTTCTCTCTGGAAGCTGAAGCTCCAGAAAGAAGCTGATTGGATAGTGTCGCCACCACTCTCAGCGTTCAAATATTTAGTAACAGACAAAACCCCTGCCTCCAGTCCCCATCCCCGAGGCCTGAGGGTTTCGCTCTCTCCCGTCTCCCGGTGCTGAGACCGCTGAGGTTGGATCACTGCCTATACTACAGCCTGGTTTTGCCCACGTGGTACCATTTCACCCCAGGGCTCTGCCCTCTCCCTTTTTGTAAAGACCACCCACACACGTACATACACGCACGCATGCACGCACGCACGCACATCACCCACATGCCCAAGGGCTTTTGTTCCCTAGGGAAAGTGTTCAGATCTTCCACACGGTATTTGGTTCCAGCCTAGGAGGGTCGGAACCTGCAGCAGGGGTACGAGCGGCTCCGAGTGTTTCCAGAGATAACAGACTCCCAGGTTCTGACAGACGTCCCACCTCTAATCTCTGCCACACCTTCCAAATCCACCAGAGCCTGAGCTCCTCGCCCACCACCCAGGATGAGTTTGATCTGGTCAGTGGCCAGATGGTCCACAGCTGCACAGACCAACAAATTTATTCTCACATCTGAGCCTACCAAACCTTCCACTGGCAACAGAGTTAAGGGGACCTGGGAACTAATTGGCCTGGAAGATGGGAGGGGAGGGAGGGATCATGGTAATTCTGATGACAGTTCTACAGCAGAAAGATCAGGCCTGGCTCCTAATCCTGGCCACCAAGGGAAGCGCATGCCCTTGGTCGGTCACTTGGCCTCCCTGTGCCTGGTGTTCTCACCTGCTATAGAAGTGGGCTTGCCTGGGGCGTCTGGAGGGAGTGTCTCAGGGCTTTATAGTGACTGTGTTTAGCCCTGATGGCACCTATGGGTGATTAGGGGCAAACCACGGCAGATTCAGTGCTAAAACAAGTTTTCCACATCCAGCCACTTCCAGCTCATGCTTTCTCCCTAATGTCAAAGGGAAGGACTCCTGGGAAGTTGGTAAAGGCCAAAGAGGCTTTGGTCCCTTGAGGACAGGGCTCAAGGGTCCAGGCTGGTACCCAAATCCCTTTCATGTCCTTTTTTTTTTTTAACATTTTTGGAACCCAAGGCAGGGCCCAACTTGTCTCCAAGCTCCAAGTCCATCTACCTCTTGGGCTTCAGAGGTGGAAAGCAGAGCTCAGAGCAGCACTGAAAGAGACTGTCTAGATTTCTGGCTGGTCAGGGCAGAGCTGACCTCGTCCCAGGGCCCCTGCCCCTACTCCAGAGCTAGGAAGTGCTGGCGTCCAGTGGTTGGCTGCTGGGACAGACAGTGTGCCTTGTGCTGCGGGCCACCTCATTGTTGACTTAGAGGCAGGGAAAGAACTGACTATGTTCCTGTTCTCCTTCAACCTGGAGGACTGAACTCTCCCTTCTTTTCCCACTTGACCTCTGTCTTCCCTTGCTGGCTGCCCAAACTGTAGACCTGAGGCTGTAGCAGAAGCAACATCCTGGAGTCCTCTGTTAGTCAACACCTACAGCTGCATAGGGTCAAAAATCTCGAATGTAATCCTTTCTACATACAGCTCCTAATGATTCTGTTCCCTCATAAAACCTTGACTGATACAGATAATGAAGATACGACAAAAATATGTCAAGATTTGTGGATGTACCTAATGCAGTCCTACAAGAAACAACTACAGCCTGAAATGTGTGTATTAGAAAAGCTGAAAGTCAATGATCTCAGCGTCTATTTCAAGCAACAAATAATTAAGAAAACCAGAGAGCAGATAAAGAAGAGCAAATCAAACCCAAAGAAAGTAGAAGGAAGGAAATAATAATAGGAAGAGCGGAGTGTTCATAAAATAGAAAAGTCACATAATAGAGAAAAATCAGCAAAGCCAAGAATGAACCCTTTACAAGGATTAGTCAAACTGGTAGTCAAAGTCAAAGTATTAATCGCTCAGTCGTATTCGACTCTTTGTGACCACACGGACTGTAGCCCTTCTGTCCATGGGATTTCCCAGGCAAGCATACTGGAGTGGGTTGCCATTTCCTTCTACAGCGGATCTTCCCAACCCAGGGATCAGCAAAACCGTTCAAGACAAAAAAAAAGAAAACCCACTAAACAATATTAGACATAAAAAGTAATACATTACTAAAGACCCTACAAACATTAAAATGATCATAAGAGGATAGTAAGAAGAATCTTATTTCTACAAATTTGACAACTTTTAAAAATAGGCAAATGCCTTGAAAAATAAAGCCTGTCAAAACTGGCACAAGAAAAATATTAGAAAATATGAATACTGCAAGAGCTATTTAAACATTGAATGAATACTGTAATATCTACCTAAACGTTGACTCTACTATTTAAAATATTTCCACAAAGAAAACTCCAGGTCCGGTTAGCCTCACTGGTAAATTCCTTCAAACATTTAAGGAAGAAATAGCACCAGTCTTACACAAACTCTTCCAGATAATTGATAAATAAGGGACATTTCAAAGCTCATTTTATGAGGCCAGCAAAGGACATCATAAGAAATGACAATTACAGATCAGTCTCTTTCTCACAAATATAGACAAAAAGTTTTAAACAAAATATTAGCAAACAGAAACTGTATTTGCCTGTCAAAGATCGCTGAACTGTACACTTAAAAGGGTGAATTTTAATGTGTATACATCATATCTCAATAAATCTGACTTCTAAGAAAGAAGAAAATGAATCAACTCACCTGTTATCAAACTTCCAATAGATTGTAGAGATATATAAATGTGAAAGTAAAACAATAAAGGTTTTAGAAAAATACAGACAATGTTTTGATGACCCTAAGGTAGGCAAGGAGAAGGCAATGGCACCCCACTCCAGTACTCTTGCCTGGAAAATCCCATGGACGGAGAAGCCTGGTAGGCTGCAGTCCATGGGGTCGAGAAGAGTCAGACACAACTGAGCGACTTCACTTTCACTTTTTACTTTCTTGCATTGGAGAAGGAAATGGCAACCCACTCCAGTGTTCTTGCCTGGAGAATCCCAGGGATGGGGGAGCCTGATGGGCTGCCGTCTCTGGAGTCGCACAGAGTCGGACACGACTGAAGCGACTTAGCAGCAGCAGCAAGGTAGGCAAAAATTTCTGTAACAAGTTTTAAAAATTACTAATTATTAATATAAGGGGAAAATTGATAAATTTGACTACATTAAAATTCATATGTTCTGTTCATCAAAAAAATAAAAAACCCACCATTAAGAGAGTGAAAATACCAGCCACAGTCTAGGAAAAGATGTTTATAATCCATATATCCAACAAAGCACTTGATTCAGAATAAAGAACTCCTAATCAATAAGATTTTTGGAGATAAGCCACTTCACAAGAGAAAATATCCAAATGTCCAATTTATTAGTCATCTGGAAACACAAACTGCAAACTTAATGCCTCCTACTGCATTTCACGAAAAGACTGAAGGGGGAAAGACAGGCAATATCCAGTATTGGTGAGGATATGGATCAACTGAACCTTTCAAAACATTGCATATTGGAAACATCAACTGATACAATCTCTATGGAAAACTCTGTCATATTCACTCAAAACACTTGCAAACCCTATCATCTCGCAGTTTACCCCTAGCCATATACCTAACAGTGATATGTACACAGGCATGCGTGCTCAGCTGCTCAGTCACGCCCCACTCTTTCTGACTCTAGCCTGCCAGACTCCTCTGTCCATGGGATTTCCCAGCAAGAGTACTGGAGTGGGTTGTCACTTCCTCCTCTAGGGGAATCTTCCAGACCCAGGGATCAAAGTGGCATCTTCTGCATTGGCAGGCAGATTCTTTACCACTAAGTCACCTGGGAAGCATGTTCACCAAAAGACGAGCAGCACTGCTGCTGCTGCTGCTGAGTCGCTCCAGTCGTGTCCGACTCTGTGCGACCCCAGGGACGGCAGCTCACCAGGGTCCCCCGTCCCTGGGATTCTCCAGGCAAGAACACTGGAGTCGGTTGCCATTTCCTTCTCCAATGCATGAAAGTGAAAAGTGAAAGGGAAGTCTCTCAGTCGTGTCTGACTCTTTGTGACCCCATGGACTGCAGCCTACCAGGCTCCTCCGTCCATGGGATTTTCCAGGCACTGTTAGCACTAGTCAAATACAGGAAACACCTCAAATATCCACTGATGGTAGAATGGATAAATAACGACAATATATTCATACCATGGAATACTAAAGACAATGAAAATTCAACAGCATGCAATAACATCATGTTCATATGAAATTCAAAAATAGGCAAAGATAAGTATACGCTGTTAGAAGCCAGGAGACTGACGGCTTCTAACAGCCAATAATAACTGGTTACTCTTAAGGAAAATCACAATTGAAGGGGTTCGTGATGGGCCTTCTGGGGAGGGAGTTGTAATGTCTTGTTTCTCAATTTAGGAGCTTGATTACATGTGTATACAGTTTATGAAACCTCGCCGTAATGTATATTTGTGATTTCTGTATTATGCTTCAATAAAAAATGTTTACATAGAAAAGTGAATGGAAACACGGAGAAAACATTTAATCAAGGGAAGTTAAGCAGGGGAAGAATTCACTTTAGCCACAGAGGGTCTGAGACTGCACTATTTACAAGAGATCCCCTGTATGATTATCCTTCAGGCTTCACCATTACATAGGACTGGCTGCAGTCGGCCAGCAGTTTGAGAGAGTGTCACAGAGTAACCACGTATGCAGCGTCTGATGGGATCTGGGGCCTGGGATACCCCTGCTTGGCAGCAGAAGGGGAGGCCCTGGTGTTCAGCATGACGGCTGAGAAGCTGGTGAATCTATCCGTGAACAGGGAAGGCCTGTGAGGCTCACCAGATTAAGGTTACAACCACAGGGAAACAGCATGTCTAGACTCAGCAGTCACAACTCCTGGGTTAGATAGAGCTCTGGCTTGGGCTAGTACCAGCTGTGTGATTTGGGGTGAAACATAGTCTCTCTGAGTATTGAGAAAATGGGGTTTGCCTCATAAAGTAGTTGAGGAAAGGATTTTATAACCAGTACCACACTAGACTAATTGAAAAAAATCCCTGGGATTAGACATTTATTTCTGTCAAAAAGCTTAATTCCAATGGGAGAAGGTGGGGAAAAAATTCAAAAGCTAGCTGACAATAAAATAATTGCACATGAATGGATGGAATAACAAAGAGTAATATACATACAATAGAATATTGGGCTTCCCTAGGGGCTTTTGAACTGTGGTGTAGGAGAAGACTCTTGAGAGACCCTTGGACTGCAAGGAGATCCAACCAGTCCATTTTAAAGGAGATCAGCCCTGAGTGTTCTTTGGAAGGAATGATGCTAAAGCTGAAACTCCAATACTTTGGCCACCTCACGCAAAGAGTTGACTCATTGGAAAAGACTGATGCTGGGAGGGATTGGGGGCAGGAGGAGAAGGGGACGACAGAGGATGAGATGGCTGGATGGCATCACTGACTCGATGGACGTGAGTTTGAGTGAACTCCGGGAGATGGTGATGGACGGGGAAGCCCAGTGTGCTGCTATTCATGAGGTTGCAAAGAGTTGGACACGACTGAGCGACGGAACTGAACTGAGTAGCTCAGTGGTAAGGAGTCCGCCTGCAATGCAGGAGACACGGGAGTCGAGGGTTTGATTCCTGGGTCAGGAAGATCCCCTGGGAAAGGAAATGGCAACCCACTCCAGTATTCTTGCCTGTAGAATCCCACGGCCAGAGGAGCCTGGTGGGCTACAGTCCATGGGGTTGCAAAGAGTCAAACAGGACTAAAGCAACTTAGCACACACAAGAGAATATTATTCAACCCGAAAGAGGAAGAAAACTCTAACAGTAAGAAACAAACTTGTCACACACACACACACAAAACGAGGACTGTAGCGTTTCACTTATCACAGCCCAGGCAGTGAAAGTAGAAATAGAAAGTAGAATGGTGGCCCCCAGAGACCAGGGAAGGGACAGCAGGAAGTTATTGAATGGGTGTAGAGTTTCAGTTTTACAGGATGAAAAGCTTCTGGAGATTGGTTGCACAACCATGTGAGTATGCTTAACACTATTGAACTGTACCCTTAAAAATGGCTTGATTTTATATGTGCTTTGCCAATTTATACAATTTTTAAATTGCATGTTGTAGCTGGAAAAGTTCACCTGTCCCTGGGCACTCTTACCTGGGGTCCCAGGAAGGTCAGGGAGAGATTTCTTACCTCTGACTGCTTCCCAGGAAGACTTGTCCTGAGCTTATCCTATTTCAGCAGAAACCCAGTTCCCCCCTCACCTCTCCCATTTGGAGAGCCTTAAAACTCCTTATTCATTCCAATAATCATTGGAAGGACTGATGCTGAAGCTGAAACTCCAACACTTTGGCCACTTGATGTGAAGAGCTGATGCGTTGGAAAAGACCCTGATGCTGGGAAAGATTGAAGGTGGGAGGAGAAGGGGATGACAGAGGATAAGATGGTTGGATGGCATCACCAACTCAAAGGACATGAGTTTGAGTAAACTCTGGGAGTTGGTGATGGACAGGGAGGCCTGGCCTGCTGCACACGACTGAGTGACTGAACTGAACTGAATTGAAAACTCCCTAAAACAGCTTCCTCTCCAGCCTGGCTGCAGTGGGGACCATTCCTGAGCAGAACTGGGAATAAGAGGGCAGGCTGTCTGGACACCACCACTTTCTCCTTTCAGAGCTTCCTGCTCCCTTTCAGAGCTTCCTGCTCCCTTTCAGCCTGGAATGAAGTAAACTGTGATGGGAAATAGCAAAGACTTTGCAATCAGACTGACCTGGACTTAAAGCCCCCAGCTTACATTACTTCATCTCCCTGAGCCGCATTTTCCTCAAATGGACGCTAGGTTGACATGAGTATTAATAAGATTAGGCAGGGAACATTCCTAGCATGGCGCCTTACATAAAAGCCATCAACAAACGTCAGTTCGTCCACTTTCGCACCTCTAAAACCACTTTCTTTAGTTTTCCACAAATGCCCATTTCCCCTGCCCCTTTACTGCTCTGCATATAGGGCCATTTCCCCTGCCCCTTTACTGCTCTGCATATAGGGCCATTTCCCCTGCCCCTTTACTGCTCTGCATATAGGGGCCTACTTCCCCTGCCCCTTTACTGCTCTGCATATAGGGGCCCATTTCCCCTGCCCCTTTACTGCTCTGCATATAGGGGCCCAAGTCTTGTATTTCACTGATCCTTTTCCTCCTGAAAACAAATCAGTTTTAGGTCCTATTTCCCCAGGATCCTGCTAGGTGGTGGAACATATTCTGAAAAATAAACACAATATTAATAAATATTCAAGCTCCAGTGAGTCATGTTGATTTCAAACAGCATTTTTGCCCAACACAAAGGAGTGAATAATGTGGAAATCCCAGGCACCACTACAAGAGTGGGGAAGATATTTGGAGCAAAGCGATACTGGGGGCACGCCACATGTCACATCGTGAGTGCACATCCCAGGATGGTGCTGGCCTTGATCCTACGTGAGTTTGGCATGACCAGACCTGTGGTTTCCATTTTTCACCTCCCTACCCATCTATCAGAGAAGCAGGAGGGTATTCACAAACCATTGAGCAGAGCTGTTTCTTTTTCTTTTTCTTTTTCTTTTTTTTGCCGTCAAAGGTTCAGGCTGATCAGCTTACAGCTGTCAGTTGTAACTTGTCAGCTTACAGCTGTCAGAAGCCCTCGTCTCAGAGGGTAGGCTGACATTTCTGCCTGTCTCGGTACTTGCTCTAAGTGACCAAACCGAGAAGCAGAGGCCTGGCTGAGGCTCAGCTCTCAGGTTTTCCAGCGGCCCTTCCTTGACAATCTGCGCTTCTTTCCATGTGGTGACACGGAGGTGGTGCAGGCAGTGAGCTGATTTCCAGAGGCTATGACCGCTCCTGTCTCTCTGGGGACATAAGTTGGGTTCTAGTCACCAAGCAAGGGCTTCCCAGGTGGTTCAGTGGGAAAGAATCCACCTGCCAATGCAGGAGACTCGGGTTCGATCCCTGGGTCGGGAAGATCCCCTGGAGAAGGAAATGGCAACCCACTCAAGTATTCTTGCCTGGGAAATCCCATGGACAGAGTTGCCTGGTGGGCTATAGCACATGGGGTTGCAAAGAGTCAGACACGACTTAGCGACTAAACGACAACATGACCAAGCAAGGCTACTGGCAGATTGCAGTGGACACACAAGGATCCTCCACAGCGTGGTTACCATGAGGGGAGAACACAGAGCAGGCAAAACTCAAATCTGAGGAGCTGAGTTGACTTGAATGAAACTACTGGTCACTGGGGAGGATTCCAGAAGCTGGTTGTGTGAGGCTAGAGGTAAGGAGATGTGAGCAGAGGTGCAGGACAGGACAGCCGGCACACGGCACCAACTCTCATCTCCTTTCCTACACATGTGGTGCATCTTCAATTCAACAGACAGTAAATACTAAAGGCCATGGCACCCCACTCCAGTACTCTTGCCTGGAAAATCCCATGGATGGAGGAGCCTGGTGGGCTGCAGTCCATAGGGTGGCTAAGAGTCAGACATGACTGAGCGACTTCACTTTCACTTTTCACTTTCATACATTGGAGAAGGAAATGGAAACCCACTCCAGTGTTCTTGCCTGGAGAATCCCAGGGACGGGGGAGCCTGGTGGGCTGCCGTCTCTGGGGTCGCACAGAGTCGGACACGACTGAAGCGACTTAGCAGCAGCAGCAGCAGCCAGCTACTCATTCAACACAAATGAACATGTAAGACAGGGGCTAAGTGACATGGGGGTGCAGAAATAAGCTGGACTCGGATTTTGCCTTCGTAAAGCACTGCAGAAGATGAAACACATGCACAAACTACTGCTGTGTGGAGTGGAAGTGGTCAGTTGCCCCACAAGATGGGCCACCAAAGCAACCCAAATGAAAGGGTAAGTCTACCGCTCTCTGAAGGACTCCTCAAGGGCTTCATGGAGGGCGTGGCACTGACTGAGCCTTCACACACACACTCAGAGGCATGGAACAATCGAGAGAAGTGGAGATAGATTCCTGGCACTGTTCCAGACAAGGCAGGAATTCAAAGAAACATAATTTAAGGTGTGCTTGGCACAGAGACACAAAAACCAAAAAGGCTCCAATGATTACTGTCTACTGAGGGCTTTTCAAACTGAAAGGATTTATCCATTGTGGGTCATGACACCATTTTAGGGGGTCATGACCTACATTTTTTAATGAAATGGGTACCTCCGTTGAAGTGAAGATATCAGAGTGAATTTCACATACTAAGCATGTTTCATGAAATTTCTGATGTGTGTGCATGTGTGTGTACTTGGCTGAGAGGTGAATGTATTCCCAGAATGCTATAGACCTTACCACCGCCCCCTCCAAAAAAAAAGAAAAATTGAGAAACCCTCATGTAGTGAGAGAGACCAGAATGGAAATTATTCCTGTGCTTCAGTGGATTAGAGAACCGGCAGGGAATGAGAGTTGCTGGGGGCCAGGGAAGCTGGAGAAGGAAATGGCAACCCACTCCAGTGTTCTTGCCTGGAGAATCCCAGGGACGGGGAAGCCTGGTGGGCTGCCGTCTATGGGGTCACACAGAGTAGGACATGACTGAAGCGACTTAGCAGCTTAGCAGCAGGGAAGCTTAGGAGGAGACGAGGAGGGCAGGGAGTGGCTGATGATGCTTCTTTGCCCTCAGAATCCAGGCGGAAGGTACTAAGATGTTTGGTCCTGTGCGCCACCAAGTCATTGTGGATCCAGGGACCTCTGTCATCACAGGCCCATCGGACAGCAGCAAGCAACTGCACAGGCCACTGGGGCAGCGCCCAGCATGGAGAAGTGAGTGCCTGCCTGCGGTGGGGAGGGGCTGGCAGTAGGCGAGTCAGAATGGAGATGCATCTGAGCGGGTCCTCGGTGCTGTGTAGACGGTGCTGTGTTGACATACACTGTAGAGTACGTCAACATACTTACCTTTACCATCCCAGGAGTCCCCTACACCCTCCTACACCCTGCTGGTGAGAACTGCTTCCTTATTCTGCAAGTCACAGGCCGTCCTCACCAGCCGCCACTTCCCCTTTTCAAACAGTCGCCTGCCCTCAGGAAGCCCCCTCCCGTCAGACCCAGTTTGCCGTTTGCAGGCATTCCCTCTGCCAGGGGCCCAGCTGCCTCTAATCTGCTGTTCTGCTGTGAAGCAGCAGCCAGCCTTGCACAAGCCATTTAATGAGGTTTCCTGACATTGTCAGGGGGGACTTTTCAACTGACAAAGTTTAATCCCTCAACCACCAAGTCAGACCAGGATCCTTTCATCCCATTTTATAGATGAGGGAGTGGAGACTCAGAGAGTTAAGTGATTCAAGCTATGAGCCGCTGGGGTGGGGGTGGGGATACAGAATAAGGTTATATCTCTTCTAACATTCAAGCTAACATTCTCCTCAAACAAGAAAATGCTTGTTCCAGGAGACTGGTAGATTTAGAGAGTGAGGTAAGAAGGGAACTGCCATGTGTTTTGGAAATCTGTGATCCCGAGTTTTCAACACTGCATTTCTTTGGTGACACACTCGAATACAATTGCTTTGCCCAGGAGTTTCACGTGGCATCAGGGTTGCTGCACCAGGTTGGAAGCAGTAAGGCGGGAATGGAGGGCTTTGCCTAGGCCCACACCTTGACCTCCTTTAACCCCTTCTCAAAGCCACCAAGTATAAATACGCAGAGCAAATGAAAATGAACATTTTGCTTTAAAACACAGCTCTGTGTCAAGCCCGCTGAGCTCCTCCAGCAAAGGAATTCTGGAGCTGTCACTGTGAACACCACGCTGAGGGCCAACTAGACATTTCAACGGCGCTCAGCTCTTCAGCCGACCCTTCCCCCTCCAGGGCCCCTCACTTTCTTGTGCCCACCCTGTATGAGTCCCCGCTCACCCACACACCTTCCCTGGACCATGATGGTGCCGTTGTCCTTTTATGCCAGCAGTTTCCAATCACAGCCACCTCAACCCATCAAGGACGCTGTCATAAATCCGCATCTTTATCTCCTTCCTCTCAGGAAGACTCTTGAAGCCCTCAGTGAATTTTCCCAAACTCTCATTGGCAACCTCAAATTTCAAATGGTTGTTGAAACGACAACTCCTACTTGTTAGACCTCAAGTTTTCACCAAATCGAAAATACAGGTTCAGGGAGGTCAAACTCTTCTCATGGAAAAATGGATGCCTACTTGCCTTAAAGCCAGAAGAAGCCACTCAAATGATTCTCCCCAGAAAATCAACAGAGCATAGCAGTGGTGAGTCACTTAGAGAACAATGCCTCTACTTTAACAAATTAAGTTGAGTTTTGCTGGAAACTAAAGAAACCAGAATTTAAGCCAAGATCTTCCAACGCAAACCTTTTGCTGTTCCAGCCATGCAACAAGATTTGAGTTTCCCCAGTTGTAAAATGGGGATGTAAACAGACACAAACGATTATCAAAGCTGTAGAACTTAGAAGCCAAGACCCACACATACAAAGCTGTGCAAACACTTCATTGAGTGAACATGGATAGGTATATGAAAAGGGGAGAGAAACTGATCTCGGGTTGCCCCAGCCTGTAGCAGAGGAAGCAGGGTTTCAGTTCCCAGCCGGAGGCTGTGGTCAAGCCAAGGCGGTAAGAGCGCGAGTCCTGCCCACGAGACCACCAGGGACCAGTCTCCAGTGGCACGGCCCTGGCCCATCAGCTGTGTAGGAGCGAATTTCCACATAGAGATGGGAAGTAGTGGAGTGAGTAAAATGTTTCCTAAGAGGAAAAAAGTTATGTGTGGATAGACACATGCATGGGCTCAGAGAAAGTCACACTCTCGTGGCAGTTCAAATCACTTTTATGGGACATTTCTTCTGGGTTTCCTTTGGACAATCATCTTGCTCTGCCTGGTTCTGAGTCCGTATTCAGTGTATTTCAGGGTCCTCTCATGTGTGCACACATATCTCTTGGCCAAGATGGATTCTAGCGAAGAGGCCCATAGGTAGCTGATATCACTTACTGTAGGGTGGCGCCTCCTCTCTTTCTGACCTCCAGGGAGTTTTTCTGCCTGTATGTAGTCTGGGAGGTCTCTTTAACTTCAAGAATCAGGAATCTGCAGTCTTTGATCTCTTGTCTGGGCAGGGCTCAGCCTGTTTCTCCCTCTAGTTTGCAGTATCTGAGCACCGGGCAGAACCTGCTCAGCTTGGGGCTTATCCATCTCCCGCCTCAGAACCCACCAGCCACAACTGTGAAGCAGCTTTCCAGCGTCATTCAGGGCAGCTACCACCACCACAGAGCAGAGCCTCTAGTCAGCCCTACTTCCTCCTTTCCCTGTATTTGCATTCTTCCCTCCAACTCCAGAAATTCACGGGTGGAATGAAGCTTTGAACCCGTGGCTTTCGAGATTCTGACATCCAGCCTCCAGTGGGGGGCCTTCTGGACACGAGGCAATATCTTCACTAGCTGCTTTTACTGTGTCTTTGGCCAAGGAAAGACCCAGCTGCCCCAGCAGCCCCCTAAGCAGGGGCCTTGTGTCTGTGCCCACCCCCTTGGAAATTCAGCTGCGTTTTCTCCACAGCTGTCAAAAAGTTATTCTCGATAGAATGCAGTTCTTCCAGAGTGAAACAGCATGAGAGCGTACACACAAACACACACTCACACACACTATGTACACACCCACATACACACCAACTCCACCTCCATGATGGAAGAACTAAGCTGTATGCCCATACTTTTTATTGCTTTTTGCTAATGGTGGAAATCTGGCCTGGGAAGACTTCTCACCGGAGCTGCTGCAGTCTCTCCCTGTCCACAGGATAGTAGAATAACTCTGAGGTCCTAGGGGATGTGGGAACCACAACCACAATCCTAAGGGATGTGGGAAACTTTTATTGCTTTACTGCTTTTTGTCTTATGATGGAAATCTCCAAACATGTGCCCAAGCAGAGACCACAATACAATAAATCCCTGTGCACCCCAGCTCAATTTTTACGACACAGCCACACTCGGCCAGGCCTGTTTCATCTTGTACCACCAGCCACTCCCAGCCCCACATACCTGGATTATTTTGAAGCAAATTCTTAGCATTATATTATAAATCATCACATCAAAAATTTATCTATAAACTTTTCTAATACAGGTATCCCCTGCTTTTCAAAAGTTCACTTTATACCACTTAGATTTTATGAAAGACATACATTAGTATCTGGGCTTCTCAGGTGGTGCTAATGGTAAAGAACCTGCCTGCCAATGCAAGAGATTAAGAGACGAGGGTTCAGTCCTTGGGTCAAGTAGATCCCCTGGCGGAGGGCGTGGCAACCCACTCCAGTAGTCTTGCCTGGAGAATCCCATCAACAGAGGAGCCTGGCAGACTACTTCCTTACGGTTGCAGAGTTGCACATGACCGAAGTAACTTAGCATGCAAGTACGCACACACCAAAAAAGTTCATGGCTATACATATATGCAAAGACTTTTTTGTTTTGTTTTTAGGCTTTTTTGCCTTTATATATATAATATATATATAGTCTTTTTGCATATATATATATACACATATATTTAATGAAATTATTGCTTTCAGAGTGAATTGAGAATAATTTGATCCAGATAAACCAAGAGCAGCATAAGAAATTCCTTGCCTGGGAAATCCCGTGGATGGAGGAGCCTGGCGGGCTACAGTCCACGGGGTCTCAAACAGTCGGACACGACTGAGAGACTTCACTGTAGGCCTCCCTGATAGCTCAGTTGGTAAAGAATCTGTCTGCAATGCAGGAGACCCCGGTTCAATTCCTGGGTCAGGAAGATCTGCTGGATAAGGGATAGGCTACCCACTCCAGTATTCTTGAACTTCACTTGTGGCTCAGCTGGTAAAGAATCCGCCTTCAATGAGGGAGACCTGGGTTCGATCCCTGGGGTGGGAAGATCCCCTGGAGAAGCGAAAGGTTACCTACCTCAGTATTTTGGCCTAGAGAATTCCATGGACTGTATAGTCCATGGGGTCACAAAGAGTTGGACACAACTGAGTGCCTTTCACTTCACTTCACTTAACGTAATAAAAGGGTTAACAACACAAGCTCTGTGGAGGCAGGAGCCAACGTTTAGAGAACACCCCCACGGTCTTTCTCCTCAAGGATGATTTCCACGTGGGCAGCTAGGCTGGTGCAGCCGCCTGGTACCTGTGGTTCCAGGAGCCTGAGTGGCGGAGCTGAGTGTGAAGGTGATGCTTCAGTCACATCTTAGGAAGTGAAAGCACCCTCAGTCTCGAGGCTGCCCTCACCGGGTTCTATTCTGAGCACTCTGGCCCCTCAAGGCAGAAGTGACGCTTTCAGTCAGTGTGGACTCGCCTCCTGCTGCCTGTGTAAAGCTGCTTAGCCCGAATAGCTGCTTTGGGTTTTCCACAACTGACTTTGGCTCCTTGTGACCTTCACCTCTGAAATCCAGGACCCTGTTCCGTGTCTGATACCAGGTCACCACCTCTCAGGGACGGGCCAAGAGCTTTGGCCAAGCTTCACCGTGCCCTGGGAAGGATGCTGTATTCATTTCCTAGGGCTGCCACAGCCAGGCACCACAAAGTGAGTGGCCTAAGTCACAGGTATGGAGGCTAGAAACCAAGACGGATGGTGTCAGCAAGGCCACCCTCCTCCTTGGAGTCACGGGGAAGAATCCTTGCTCACCTGAGCCAGCCTGCGGTGGCGGCTGGAGTCCTCGCCGTCCTAGACTTACAGCTGTGTCCCTCCAGGGTCTGCCCCCCTCATCACCTGATGCCGTCCCCGCGTGTGTCTGTGTCTCTTCCTTCTTGTAAGGACACCAGCCATACCAGATGAAGGGCCCTCCCCACTCTAGAATGACCTCACCTCAATTTCAATTGCACTGTCAACGACCCTATTTCCAAATAGGGTCATTCTGAGGCACAGGGCTTCAGACTCCAGCCTATCTTTCAGGAGAACAAAATTCAAGCCAGAGCAAATGCTCTGAAAACTAACTGCTCTTAGAAGGACCCCTAAAGTCCTTGAAGGGGTTTTTGGTGTTTTGTTCTTCTTTTCTTTTTCTTCTTTCCCTCACAAAAAAATCTGTAAATTAGGCCGAGGAGGTTTTCTTACCTTGTTTTGTTAATGGGGAAATTGGAGTATAAAACAATGACACAGTCATCAAAAATAGAGGTAAAAATAGGATGCATGCCCCACGGCTCCTCACCCACGGCTTCTGATTCATACTCCTCCCTGGCTTGGGTAACTGGCAGTTCAGGGTATGTCAAAGGCAAAGATGAAAGGTCGATTCCAGCCAGTCTCCCTAACAATGTTTTCTTGTTAAAATAAAAATGTATAAGCTACTGAAAGATTAGTGGTTGCTGACTCCCCCAAAGAATCCAAACACCTTCCCCCTGCCTGCTCCTACATGGCGATAAGATCCTGCCAAGAGGATTCTAGGGAACCCGCTATTGTTTGTTGGGGGACAGGAGGCCACACTTCCTTTGAGGCATCCTCCTCCTCCTGTTCTAAGTCCTTAGCCTCTCCTGGGGGGCCTGGGGTTCCCATCATCACCACCGACATGACAGGAAGAACACAGACCTCAAGTTACCCCTGTCTGAGGCTCTCGCCTGGGAATGGGAATCTTGAGTGGGCCCCCCAGGGTGGAGGGGCGCCTGGCACTGAGTCGTGCGTGGTGAGTCCTCAGTGATGAGGTCATCAGGGCTTTTCTGCTTCGTCCTTCCTGCTGTGCTTACTGTTTTCAGCTAAACAGCTCTGGCACGTGCATGTCACCGTGGAAGGGAGGCTGGGGTGACTGCTCCGTGTGGACGTCAGTGGCCTTGGGAGCACGGCTCAGTGACTTTGGCTAGGGAGCTCTTAAAAGAACTTGTGCTTATGAGAGGAGGTGTACAAGAACTCACCCAACATCCACACAAACCTGGGGTGCGTGGAAGACATCAGAGTTTAGAGCCACAAGGCCAGGCCTCAGGACCATAGTGTGCTCCACTCCTCAGCTTCAGCATCTGCCCTCGTCTTTGCCACACTTGCTAGGTTATGACATAACACGAGCTTCTTTAACAGAGAGCCCCCCTCTCCCAGCCAAATCAACTGGCTTAACACAATCGAAGTGTATTCCTCATTCATGGAGAGGCCAGTTGAAAAGACAACGCTTCAAAACCCTGGACTCCATCTGCCTGTGGTTCCCGCACCCCCTTGGACCTCAGAGTCATTCTACCATCCTGGGGACAGGGAGAGTGCAGCAGCTCTGCTAGGAAGTCTTCCCAGGCCAGACCTGAAAGAGGCCCAGGTACCAGCGGGACACTTCTCTGGATTTATTTGACTTGAGGTCTACAGGAGCAGGTGCTCTGTCTTGTTCATTGTTCTGTCCATTGGCTAAAAGGTGGTCCACGGCCACAGCTGTCTACAGGGGCTGGGAATGGGTAGCGAGCTGTGGCCTGGTGGTATACGGGAGCTTGAACGAACACTGGTCATCTCTGCCTCACCAGGCCTCTTGCGAGGATCCCTTCTTTTCTCCTGCTTCTTAAATGTGAGTGTGTCTCACGTCTGCCTCAGCCTCTTCTCTCTGTCCCCTTCCCACCACTCTGAGATGGGACGTCTCTGCTGGGTATGGCCTATGGAGACAGTCCCCGAGTGGACAGACCATCTCTAAACCTGTGACTTTTTCAAATTAGCTCTTGTATCTTTGTTTCTCATCCTGCACCACTCTGGTCATACAATTCTTTCATTTGCCCAAGCAAATATTTATGGCGCCCTACCTTAGGCCTGTTTCCCTGAGAGGAAATTTTTTTTGAAATGCCTGAGTCAGAAGCTGTTATTTAACTTTTTATTGGGAAGTTCAATTCCAAGGAAGCAAGAAAGCAGAAAAGGGAAGTGAGAAAGACAGAGAAGGGAAATAGACACAAGGAGGTGAGCTCAGAATGGACCTCTGGCAGGATGGTGTGAGGCCCGTGAGTGAGTTAGGACTCCTATCTGCCAGCATCTTTCTTCTCCTGGATCTGTTGCTCAGAGCCTTTCTTGGGGGATTTGGTCCCTGCACGTCCGACTTGTAATCGCAGCCTCTCCAGGAAACTCCTGGGAGCCAGGGCTCCTGCCATCCCCCAGCCCGGGAGGAGGCCCAGCACCCTGTCCTTGGTCAGCACCCTGCCCGCAGACTCCTTGACCCAGATGGTCGTGTTCACAGGTCTGAGACCAGGGAATGGCGGGAGCCCTCCCCAGTACTCCTCTGGCCAGAAACAAGATGGGGAGCGGGGAGGAGGCAGGCCTAGCCCAGAGCAAGTGCCAGGCACTGTCCCTGCAGCCTGGGCACACAAGCATGCACCAGATAGGTAGAGTCTGCCCTCACGGAGCCTCACTGGGGTCAGGAAGACATCCTGCTGAAAGGAGCCCCCGCACCCCCTGCCAATCGCGTTGTCTTCCCCCAAGGTGGGCGGCATCACACCCGGACCCCCCAGGCTGCGGCCTCCTCTACAGAGCCAGCCGCTCCCCCGCCCCTCACACCCCCTCCAACCTCGGAGCAGTCCTCAGGTTCAGTCAGCAATCGTAAGCGCCCTCCAAGTGCCAAGTGAGGCAAGGCCGCCGGGCTTGCAGCCACACCCAGCCTATCTGCGGGCGGGGGCTGGCGCCAGGCCGTGGCTTAACTCCACGACCGCGGGTCTGGCGGGTCCGTCACAAGATCGCATCCACCACTTGTTCCCTTGTGCCCCGGTCACTGCCTTTCACCAGGATATTTCCAGAGCATCCCAACCATCTGACCGGGTCTCTCCTCCTCCCAGACACATTTCGGAAGCCCAGCTCTAACCACATTTGCCCCTGCTCCAGCTTCCCAGCAGCTCCTCACGGCTCACCTCAAACCCAGGCTCTGGGCTCCAGGGCTCTGGAGAGCCTGGCCTCCATCACACCTCCTCCCTCCACTCCCGTGTCTTCTACCCTGGGCCAAACAGGGCCACCTCCATTTCTTCAGCTTCATAGTTTTACTCTCAAGATTCTTTCTTCCCTGTTCACCAGAGGAGCACAGTCCCCAGAAGGATTCCTTTTCAACAGGTATTGACATTGTGGCTATGAGATCTTAGACCCAGGGCCACAGAAATCCAGGTTGGTGTCTCAGCGCTGTGGGGTGTGCCTGTGAAACGGTCAGCCCTGGCGGCGCCTTTTTTGTGCCATCTCTCTTCTGCCAAGCAGATCAGCCTCTCCTCTTGAAACCAAGGGGGGCCCTGTGGGGCTCCCAGCACAGAGGCCCTTTCCCCCTCATTTCTTGTAGGCAAGACTCCAGCCTCAGTGACCTTCCCTGAGTTCCAAAGGGCAGATGTAAACAGCTTCTAATTAAGGAAGGAGCCACCAAGACCCACCTGAGGCAAAGATTAAAGGGCCTAGAGGATTAGGAAACTGCACACACCCTCATCTTGCAGGCAAGCCCACTCTTGGGAAGTATTGTTACAAAGCTTCTCATCAAGTCCTCCTCGGGGGGACACTTAGCTTTTCAAGGCAGGCATCTGCTGTGTTGCCCTTTGCCTGGCAAAGGAACAAAGCTGTCCTTTGCTATTTCACCCGAAACTCTGACTTACGCCATTCAGCACCAGTGTGCAGAGAAGCTGAGCTTTCAGCATCACTCTCCCTGCCACCCAGGGCCCACGCCACCGTCCCCCCACACCCCCCAAGACCATTTCTCATAGTGAACCCCACTCCCTGGCCACATACCACCATCTGGACCTGTTCCCAAGGCATGCATCTTCCAGTGAAAATCCTTCCTCTCCACAAAGCTTTCCTGTTTGAGATCCTTTAAATCTCCACAACCCCATACCATTATTTGCACCATGTCTTATTCCCACTGATAAAATGCCAAGTATCCATTTTGTGTCCCCACGAGGGGTCTGACTGTTGAATGAACGCGTGCAAGAGAAAGAAAGGAAGGAAATTCAATGAACACATAGCAGGGCCTCCCCCACAGAGCAGAGGCTGAATGCCATTTTTCCACTGGAGCCTATGTCAGAGGGAGAGAGGGGAAGCTGCTGACTTTTGATCCATGTGGACAGAGGAAGCAGAGACTAGAGCCCAAAGGTGCTTGGTGACTTGGCTTCCCAAGGCGTTAAGGGCAGTTCTGTAATTATCTCTGAAAGTTTAAGTTTCAGTCTCACGTTCAAAATCAGCTGAGGACAGTCCACTTCCCCTACTCACAAGTGCCCACAGCAGCCAGGGGGCCCGTGATCACTTCTAACATGCTCTCTGCTGCTGCTGCTGCTAAGTCGCTTCAGTCGTGTCCGACTCTGTGCGAACCCATAGACGGCGGCCTACCAGGCTCCCCCGTCCCTGGGATTCTCCAGGCAAGAACACTGGAGTGGGCTGCCATACCCTTCTCCAACATGCTCTCTAAAGAGGCTCAAATGCACTTCTATAATTTTACAGATACCTGTCTGTCCCCTCCCCCAGCACACACGTGTCATTTAAAACCAGGTCTCAGAAAAGGAGAAGAATGGGGGGCGGGAGATGCCAAAAGGCACCCATTTAAAAACAAATTGGCTGTCAGAAACCAGTGGTTGTCCCGAGGGTGAACTGATACACCCTTTCAGTTCAAGTAGACCAAGAGGAATTTGCCCTGGAATTTTTCCAACTTTAATGTATGCTGTCCAATTATTACACTTCATGGAAATCACTGCACCCTCCCTCCAGACATGTTTGCCAGTGAAACAAATAAATGAGTTTCAACTAGAGCTTCTGTTCCATCAAACATTCCTTTCCAGGCAGGCCCTATATCTGTCACTACTTGTGGCCAAGTGTGGGTTTGAGGATATTAAGTCCACCTTTAAGAAATGTAGAGTCTAGCTGACCTAACAGACCTAGACAGCAGCGATGAAGCGGTATTGGAGACTCAGACTGGACAAAAGAACTTTCTAACAATGAGGACTATTAAACAAAGGATGGTCCTCATGAGGAGGGAAAAATCCCAGCTCATGTGGGGGTGGGGGGCAGGTACACCCCCAGTGTATAACTGTATTATAAGCCTTAGAGGGGTTCCTTGGGATCTGGTGAGTCACCTCATTTGCAAGTGTCTAAACTCACTTTATTATCCTTTGATCTGCCAACCATAGTTACCCAAGGCGTAGTTACAGGCAGCTCAAATGAACCTCACACTAATGGTAGTGAGCAGGACCCTGTGGGACTCTAGGGTGATAGGGAAAGAGTAAACAAAGTAGGTGACTGAATAGTTAATCCCACTAGGGAGCTGTCAAAAACAAAATGGGAGACCCCTATAAGTTAATGATTACTTAAGAAAGCAGGTTTGCTTAAACACAAAACCAAGCAAGCTTGCTTAG
Organism: Redunca redunca; assembly: GCA_006410935.1. NCBI lineage: Eukaryota > Metazoa > Chordata > Mammalia > Artiodactyla > Bovidae > Redunca > Redunca redunca. The sequence continues at coordinate 212,311 of SJYQ01095325.1, forward strand.
CAACAAAACCACACAACAGAAGCACGTGACACCCCCAAACAATGAAACAGTGGTGGCGTGAGACCACGCGCTGCCCAGTGAGCTCAGCACGTTAATGATCCCTAGGACATGCTCTCGGCACACATAGAAAAACAGTAACTGTGGACCTAGCTTGTCCGCATAGGGATGAGAAAACTCCGCTGCTCACCCTGGAGGAGGAGCTGGTGATGGAAACATGATGTCTCCTCAAGAAAGGCAAAGAAGCTCTTCTCCCACTCCTACTTTTCCTTCGATTATAAAACTGTAGCCCACTAAGTTCTCGGGTGCGGCATTTCTCACCTGCCACCTGTAAGCCTCACCAGCATCCTATTCTAATAAATCACTTCTCTGCTGTCCCTGAACTCTTCTCTGCACTGGGACATAAAGGACTCTGGCACAAGCTCTTCAGAGGCCCCGGAAATGACACCTAATGGCTTCAAGGGCACACAATCTCTCTGTGTCCTTCATTTCTTTGATTATAGGAAAAAGCCTTCATTCAGCCTCTGTGACCTTCCCTGAGTGCCAATGGGCAGTTTCAAGGAGTTAGTTAGGGAAGGGAGGGGACGAAAGACAATGGAGAAGGAATGCAGACCAGCCTTGGGGCAAGGTCCTATTTCCCCATCAACACACAACACTATCTTTAAGCTATTCTGCAGGTACAGAAACCCCCCCCCCCCAGGTGAGAGAAGTTAAGGATTATCAGTGGTATGCCGCCCACAGGCATGCAGACCCCAGACGAGTTGGACCTGAAGGATGACGGTACTGACTTCTACTTACCACATCCAAGAACGTCCACGAGCTGACACCACCTTCTTTGAACAATTACTACAAAACCTCTCACCATCTCTTAGGTTGGGACACACAATTTTGAGGACATTAGCCCTCTGTGGGCCCCCTTTACCTGGCAAAGTAATAAAGCTATCCTTTTCTGCTTCACCCCAAGGTCTGTCTCTGGGATTCGATTTGGCACTGGTGTACAGAGAAGTTGAGCTTTAGGGAACATTTTAACTCACCGTAGGTTCCTAAGAACTTCAGGTTGGGTCACACGCTCTTATCCGAGATGCCCGGGGAGATGTCAGGACTTGCCTCCCATCTCACGAGTCTGGTTCTGTGCGTGTGTGTGTGTGTGTGTGTGTGTGTGTGTGTGTCGGGGGTGGGGGGTTGGTGGGGAGGGAGGTATTGATGTGGTGTGCGTGTGCAGCATAAGAGTGAAGGCAAGGTGTGGGGACCAGAACCTCACCCTAGCAGGCACACACGTGAGTCTGATAATTCAACCAACAGAAGGGCAGCTTTACTGGCTGGCTTCCAGCAGCAGATGCAGAAGTTCCTAAAAACAGCCAGAGGCTTTTTACGGTAACAGACCCTCTGAGGCACAGACTCAGACCCTCAGCCTCTCCTGCCGCATCCCTGTCATCCGCCCAGCCCTCCCTGCCCTGCCCCAGGGCCCAGAGTCTCTGTAAACTCCGTTCTCAGCAGGCCCCTGATCCAGTCTGCTAGGAAGCCCAGCTTTCCATCCTCCCCACCCACTCCACCCACAGGGCTGAGGTCACACCGGCCCAGCCTCTTTTGCAACTTTCCCAAGTTTGTGCGTAAAGAGAGAGGAGGAAAACTCAGAAGGAAGTGACTTGGCCTCAGCAAGTTTGCTCCCGAAGCCTTTTTCCTTTGATCTAGCTGGGACTGCTGTTCTAAGAGGAGCCCCTCAGACTCAGAGAGTACCCCCCACCTGCCATCGGAGGCTGAGAAGGCTCTGGAAGCTTCTCCTGGTTCTTGTCTGTTCCAGCAACCCCAGAGGTATTTGGGTTTGTGGGTGTGGGGAGGAGTGGAGGACCTGCCATCGGAGGCTGAGAAGGCTCTGGAAGCTTCTCCTGGTTCTTGTCTGTTCCAGCAACCCCAGAGGTATTTGGGTTTGTGGGTGTGGGGAGGAGTGGAGGACAGGGAGGCTTGGAATCTGGCAGCTGTGGAGCATAGATCCAGCCCAGAGACCCCTCCACGCCTGAGCAGCTCCTAGGGGGTGGCAGCAGGCCAAGGCAGAAAGGACTCCTTGCCCAGCCCAGGGAGCCGGCCTGGTCGGGGCTCTGCATGGGCGCAGGCAGGAGGCAGGACGCTGCGGCTGGCCACACAGCCAGAGGAGGGCAGAGAGGGACCCGGCGGGGCTGGGTCCTTCAGCACCCCATCGCACTGACAGGGCAACTTCCAGGATGGAACCGGGTCAACCCAAGGGTCTCTTGGGGAACCAGGAAACTCCTGGAGTAGGAAAGCGTCCCTCTTGTTTTAAATCGTAAATATTCCTCAGCGTAGCTCTGCAGGGCTCGGGGAGTCAATGAACAGAGTTGAATAGACTCAGCTTAGTCTCGGCTCACCGCAAGCTAGTTGTTCCCGACTCCGGAGCCCGCTGGGCTGTGATGGCGTTTTGTTAACTGCAGAGTGTCATATAATTACTAGGCATTACTGTATATGAATGAAAATAATTGCTCTGGACTGGCTGATCCATTCCCTGTCACACAAGTGCCACAGAGATAGTGACTGATCTATATCTTCGACCTCCATAGTACTGATGTGTGGTAGGCACGCAGTACATATCCTGATGGATGGATGGATGGATGACTGTTTATTGAAGACTCAATATTCCTGGTATGGGTCAGCCTCTTTAGAGGGACTGAAAGGTGTGAGGCATTGTCCTGCCCTCTAGGCACTGACAGTCTACTTGGGGAGATAGGACTAATACCCCCAAAGAACTTAAAGAACGGGAGTGCTGAGCCTCCTGAAACCAGGACTGTGTGGGTACACATCCCCGGGGCAGCAGGTCTGAACCTGCTGGGATTGGGGTGGGTGAGGTGGACTTGCAAGCCTTCCTGAGAGGCAATAAGGACTTGTGCTCTCTTGATAGCCTCTTTACAAAGACAAACTTGCTCCCAAGATTGTAAACCCCATTTATGTGTTAGGGTGGATACCTCTGAGATTTGCCAAGGCGTGGGAGCAGAGAGGGTAGGAGGAGGGGGNACAAAGAGAAAAAACATTTTTTCCCCAGTAGAAGGTGCCCAGCTGTCCAGAGAGCAGTGATTTGTCGTATGTATATGATAAATAGCAGTGACCTTTTATACCAGATCAACATGGGACCCTCTCACGAGGGATTCCTTACAGACCCAGCTGGGTTCTTCTCCCAGGTCTCTTCTTGGAGTTGTACCTGGTCTTATTACCAGCTGTCACGTGAATCCATTGGGAGAATGGGATATTTCTTCTGCTTTTATTTCTTGGCCTGGAATCCCTTGATCCTGAAAGTCTTGTGAGAAGGCACGGTGAGGAACAGAGTCAACTGCACACACCGAGGTGGGGGAGCAGGGGAGGGGCGACATGCTGTTGTAAATAGCCCCCGCAGCAAATCCCTGCCGTTCCAGGGGCGGGGCGGGGTTGGAACTGCCTGGGAGCACACTTGGAGGGCACATTAGGGGAAGGACCAGGTGGTGGGAGGTGAGGGAGCTCAGAGTAGAAGCTGAGCTGAGCTAGAATCTGGAGGAAAAAAGACTCAAGTAAAACTCCCATCCCGTGAATCTCAGGAGGGCTGGCGTGAAGCAGAGGAGCTAGGCCTTCTTTCTGCGGCTTCTGGGGGAAATCCTCCCCTTGTGGAGGGAAGCATCTGGCTCCGTCTCTCCATGAATATGGTGGAGGTGTGGGAGGTTGCTCCAGGTGAACTTCGGGGTCCTTCTCGAGCATACTGGAGCAGGATCCACACCGGTCACTTGAAATCAGCCCTGGTGGGAGTCAGCACCGCAGAAAGCAGCAGGCACTATACGGATCCGGCCTCTATCCCCCGCCACGGTTAACCGTCTAACTGGGTCTTTTCAGTTTGCTATAAGAATGTGACACACTTGCTACCCTGCAGAATCAGCCTCAGCCATGACGGATGTCTATTTTACCCACAAGGGAACAGACTCACCAAGGTTAAGAAACTCTCCCAAGGCCACAAGCATACGGAGGTGGGATGGAAATCCTGACTCTGAAACTCATGATCATGCCATGGTCCCCGGAGGCCTCTCTCCTGCCCCAGACACAAATGTGACCATCCTATCCAGATGACTTTGGGCTGCCATCCATCCATTCACCTGCTCTTTTTAAAGGAATGTCATCTTTATCAGATAGTTTAAATTACAATAACTTAGACTTGTGTAACAAATTTGAACAGGATGTATATAAAATAAAACAATAGTTCCTAGCCTTTAATCTACCTTTCCCAACCACCTGTTAATCATTCAGTATGTATCTATTCATATCTTTCTGTATATGGCAAAGAAAGAAAGAGTGAAATAGCTCAGCTGTGTCCGACTCTTTGAGTCCCCATGGACTGTAGCCTCCCAGGCTCCTCCGTCCATGGAATTTTCCAGGAAAGAATACTGGAGTGGGTTGCTATTTCCTTCTCCAAGGGATCTTCCCTACCCAGGGATCGAACCTGGGTCTCCTGCATTGTGGGCAGACGCTTTACTGTCTGAGTCACCTGGGAAGCCCAAAATTGGACCCTGAGGGAAGTCCCCACGAATGTCTTGAGAGCATGGTTGAGGGTAACACTGGAGCCATTATAATTCAGCATTTCTATGGAGAATTTCTCCAGACAAGAATACTGGAGTAGGTTGTCATTTCCTTCTCCAAGGGATCTTCCCGACCCAGGGATCGAACCTAGGTCTCCTGCATTGCACACAGATTCTTTACCAACTGAGCTATGAGGGAAGCCACTGTGTATTGCAGGATAAGGCAGTTTTGTTCTTTTTTTAAAGGAGTGAATTAATAAGGTGTCTGTGTACTGCAGGACAAGCATAAATATAATATTAAACATATGACCACATACGTAGGGCTGTTGTTTGTTTTTATACAATTGGGATCATATTATACAAAATGTTCAGTGATTTTTATTTTACTTAAATCATCCTTTTCCGCTTCATTAATTGACTCCTTTGAAAACTGCCTAGGATTCCAGAGTGTGAATGATCATAATTTATGCCATAGTCTCTTACTGATGGACATTTAGGTTACAGTGTTCTTCAGCAATTACCTTTACAAAAATGTGTATTTGAGCATATGTGTATTTCTGTTGGATACACTTCTAGAATTAGAATCTAGGATATGTTCCTATTAAATGTTGTTACTGTCAAATTGCCCTTCAAAAAGATGGTGCCAATTAATAGTCTATCAGCAATAAAGGAGAGTTTTTCCCCACCCATTTGTCATCACTAATTTTTTTTTTTACTGTTAGTTTTTTTTAATTTGTTTATTTTTTAATTGAAGGATAATTGCTTTAGAGAATTTTGTTGTTTTCTGTCAAACCTCAACATGAATCAGACATAGGTATACATATATCCCCTCTCTTTGAACCTCCCTCACCACCCCACCCCTCTAAGTCGGTTCAGAGCCCCTTTTGGAGTTTCGCAAGCCATACAGAAAATTCCCATTGGCTATGTATTTTACTTATGGTAATGTGAGTCCATGTCACTCTTCCCATACACCTTACCCTCTCCCCATGTTATTATCATCTTTTTTTTTATTATTTGCTAAGCTATTTGGCTGTGCCCGGTGTTAGCTGTGGCACGCAGGATCTTCGCTGCATAGTGCAGGGTCCTTCCTTGCAGCATACGGACTCTGCAGTTTCGGGGTGCAGGTTCAGCACGTGCAGCATACAGGCTTAGTTGCTCCATGGTGTGTGGGGCCTTAGTTCCCTGACCAGGAGTCGAACCCACATCCCCTGCATTGCAAGGCAGATTCTTAACCGCTGGACCACCAGGGAAGTCCCTATCATCAATCTTCTTAATTTTTGCTGTTCTGGTGGGTGAAAAAAGTAGTATTCTTTATTGGCACATCCTTAAAAAGTGGTAAGTGTGAGTGCCGCTCAAACCTTACTGCTCTGCTGGTTACTTACTCTGTGCTCGCTTTTATGTTCTGTGTTGTCTTTGACTGTCATCTGTAGAGCACTTTCCACAGGGTGGATGTTGCTCTTCTGTTACCCACATACGCTTTCTACCTCCCCTGCCCTCAACCCCAGCTCTGCTGCACCATGTCAGTCCCAAACCAGCCAGCCCCCAAGACTCTGACAGGGGCACCAAGAGGATGTGTGATCCTCACTTCCAATTTGCAGAAGGCAGTAGGTAGGACTTAGCAGTTAAGAGTGTTCTCTGGAGCTAGGCCTGGATTCAAATCCCAGCAACTATTAATGCAGGCTCTGCCACTCACAGATGGCTTCTAGAGGTGAACTACATACCTGGCTCCTCTAAACACCTGCTTCTTCAGTGGTAAATCCCCCAGGCTATTTTTGGGTACAAATGATAGCCATCAGATAGCTAACATTTCTTGAGCCCTTAATTTGTGCCATAAATGTGTTGTAATAATGTATTATGTGTTATTAACTTCACGATGATATGCATATTATTTGCATATTCACACCGTGCTCTGCACAACACCAAGCAAGTAAACTTTAGCCTAGAGTGAGTGTTGACGGCTGTGTGGTGACATGTCTCACTCCTCTGCTTCAGGACGCTCATGGACCCCTGTGGTCAGTCTGCACACGAGAGCTCCTGTCCAGCAGCCCATTCCCTCAGCTTCTGCTCTGCCTCTATACCGTTTTGGCTGCCTTTCTCTCGGTCCCCTACAGCTCTACCAGAAATTGGTTGGGGTTTACCAGACCTGAGTGGAATACCCTAGATCCAGCGCACACAGATTCTACAGATTCGAACTCACGAGGTCAGGGGGCAACACGCACAGAGCAGCTTCTCTGGCCTCCGGCTCACACATGAGCTCATCCATACCCTGCGTGTGTGGCCTTAGATGAGTTATGAGTGACTTGGCTTCTCGGAGCCCCGTTGTACTCATTTTGAAGCTCAGGATTCTCCAAGTTCTACGGAGCAACTTCTGTGGATGCTCAGCCAGTGCTGGTTCCCTTCCCACTCCCCTGCCCCGCTGTTTTCTGACTCTCCAGGGCTCTGTCCTGGCTTTTGAGACGAAGTTAGCAGGTTACACCAAGCCTTTAGGTAGGAGCCCACCCTCGCTCCCTTTCCTGAGTGGTGACTGATGCTTAGAGACACGTGCCCTTAGGAGTTTCTGAGTCACTTATCCTGCAGCTGGTTTCCTGGTGGGCAGTGACCACATTACAACATACTAGCCCTGCTTAATAGCCTGACTTCTCTTCCTCTGCCTGTCTGAAGTGTGGGAAACGTATGACAAATGAGTAAATAAACATTTGACAAGGTTCTTGGCCTGATAGTCATGACCCTTAACCTCGCTTCCTTCCTAGGCTTTTCTCTCCCACACTCTCACCTCACCCTTCCTAAGGCAAACCATCCATGTCCTTCAATCACCTATCCCCCAAGCTTGATTATTTCATTCTCTCCTCTGAAATATTCCCCCAACCTCGTGTGTCATTTCTGCAGGGCCCAGGTGGATTGCCGGCTACCACAAACACATACACACACACAACCCCTCACAGCACTTTCTCTAGGCTTCAGTCAGGACAGTTTCCACTTTCTCTCTGCGGTAATCGCTTATTTGCTTTGTCCTTTGCTCCTCCCTGTGTCCAGGGCAAGTCTCTCATGACCCAGCGGCTTACAACTCCAATAGATAAAGCATTTTTCAACTAGAAGGAGCCTTGTGTCACTGGGTCCCAGATGGCTCATTCTGTAGTGAGAAAGCCAAGACTCAAAGACAGGAAGTAACTGGCCCCAGCAACAAAGTGAGAAATAGAACCAAAATCTCAGGACGTCCACCGGAGAGCTTTTCCCAGTACCAGGGAAACTCAAGTTGGCCAACTTTTGATACCTCAACCAGGCAAAGTCGGATCAAGGTTAACTCACACACATCTGGTGCATCCAAGATTAGAAGACCCAGGAGTTGGGAATAGTATATATGTGTGTGTACATAGGGGTAGAATGAAAAGGCTAATTAAGCACAAGTCCCTGAAACAGTTTTGTTTTATCTTCTTAAAAGTAATAATTAAATATGCATAAATATATCACTTGTATGTATGTATGTATAAACATGAGGCTTAGTGGTCAAGAACCCATCTGTCAATGCAGGACAGGTAAGAGATGGAGGTTTAATCCCTGGATCTGAAAGATCCCCTCGAGAAGAATATGGCAACCCACTCCAGTTTTCTTGCTTGGAAAAGCCCATGGACAGAGGAGGCTGGTGGGTTACAGTCCATACAGGCACAAAGAGTTGGACCCAAATGAAGTGGTTTAGCATGCACGCATATATATAAACATACATATAAGCATTTTCCTCTTACAGGAGCAATACATGTTTAAAAAAAAAAAGGAACATACTAATAGAGAACGAAAGTAAAATCATGTAGTTTTCTACCATCCAGAATTAATCACTTACATTTTTTATATATTTCCTTCTAGAACTTTTTCCATGCAGGTAGGAATTCATTTCAGGCTTCCCTGGTAGCTCAGCTGGTAAAGAATCTGCCTGCAGTGCAGGAGACCCCGGTTCGATTCCTGGGACGGGAAGATCCCTTGGAGAAGGATAAGCTACCCACTCTAGAATTCTTGAGCTTCCCTGATGGCTCAGATGGTAAAGAATCCGCCTGCAGTGCGGGTGACCTGGATTCGATCCCTGGGTTAGGAAGAGCCCCTGGAGGAGGGCATGGCCACCCACTTCAGTATTCTGGCCTGGAGAGTCCCATGGACAGAGGAGCCTGGTGGGCTACAGGCCATGGGGTTCCAAAGAATCAGACATGACTGAGTGACTAATCGGACAACAGGAATTCGTTTCAGTACTGGGAATGGGGATGAGGGTGTGATTTCTACACTTCAGTGTCTTTTGTTTTTCATTTAGATCCCATGGCATAAGCATTTCCCCACAGTATTATAACACGCTCACAAACTCCATTGTAATGGCTGCTTAAGAGTTCATTCTGTGCCGTAATTTTTTTAACCATTTCTTAATTGTTGGATGTTTATAAACGACACTGGGGAAGCACATTCTTGAACAAGAGCCTTTGCCCACATTTCAGATAATTTTTTTAGAACAAATTCCTAGAAGTGGAGGGCAGGGACATTTTTAAGGCTCTCTGTACTGGCTGCCAAGCAGCTTTCCAGAAACATGTACCAGTTACACCCCCACCAGCTGCATGAGAGAAGAGCCTTTTGATTCTGCCGAGGCAGCAGCACCTCGGGCTGGGGGAGGGCACCGCTCCACCAGAGGCCTCTCTGCGGTCCCAACAATGGGCCCCTTGTCCCGCCCCTATCCCCTCTTCCCGCACTGCCCTCCACCCCAGCTCCGGGCTTGTCTGTCTGCAAGGCCTCTGTTCAGTCCAGTCCAGCCTTGGTGCTCCAGGCTGCTGCCTCCAAGAGCGGGGAGGGTAGAGCTAAAAGTGAGAGGAGAGCCTGTCCCGTGGGGCCACCATCCTCCCAGCCCCAGGGAGACCCCCAGGAGAAGTGAGGGCAGGGGTGTGTGAGGGCTGCTCAGTCATCCGCCTCCTTCGCAGAACAAGCCCCTGGTAGTGATCTCACATGGCAGGGGAGAGGAGAGGCCAGCCCCAGTGACAAAGGCCACAGGGGCCTCTGGCCAGCTTGGGGACGACTTCTGTTTCCCTGCAGATTCTGAAGCCCCTCCATGAATCCTCGGAAGAAGGTGGACCTCAAGCTCATCATCATTGGAGCCCTGGGGTAAGCCAAGTTCAGCTCGGGACCTGGGGGCTGGGAAGCAGCCCCTCCCAAGGACAGTGAGACATCCAGGGTGTGCTGCCCGCTTCCACGGGTCCCTTTCTGATTCATAGTGGCACCAGGGAGGGAATTCCACCCCAAGGAAGGGAGCCGAGGTGGGAGAAACAGACCTGGTTTTTGACCCCGGCTCTGCAGCAATGCCACAGTACCTGGGTGTGTGAACTGGGCAAACCATTTAGAATGTCTGCCTTCCTCCATCTCACCACATACAGGAAAGGTCTGGCCATTTTGCTGGGAGGCACTCAGCTCTCTACAAACTTCTCTGCTCACTTCGGTCCCAATTTCTAGAGTCCATTCCCTAGTCCCTTGCTACTCAAACTGCAAATGTTAGAAATTCAAAGTCTCAGAGAGAAACGGTGGTGAGAAAGGCAAGATGCTGAGAATGGTATGGGGGTGTGTGTTCACGTGTCCTGGTTTTTTCTCTCAGTGTTGGAAAGACCTCCCTCCTCCACCGATATGTGCATAAGACGTTTTACGAAGACTATCAGACCACACTGGGGGCCAGCATCCTCTCCAAGATTATCATACTGGATGACACAACCTTGAAGCTACAGGTGAGCAGCCCTCCCATCCCCTCTTTAACATACGTGCCTGAAAGCCACCCCACAGTTCCCGGACAGGCACTCACACAGCAATGTGCACCCAGAAATAGAATCGTCTAGAGCATAGATCAGCAAACTTCAACTCATGGGCCAAATCTGGTCCTCCATCTGCTTTTGAAAATGAAGTTTTAGTGGAGTACAGGCCTGCCCATTTGTTTCCTCGTGACCTTACGGCTGCTGCCACACTACATCAGCAGGACTGAGCAGCAGCAAGACAGTAGTGTCTGCAAAGCCTGTTATTCAGGAGTACTTTCACATCTGACCTGGGAGGAAATGAGGGCTCAGATGTGAAAGTACTCTTAAAAGTGTTAGTTGCTCAGTTGTGTCTGTTCTTTGCAACCCCATGAACTGTAACCCGACAGGCGGCTCTGTCCATTGTATTCTCTTCAGGCCGGAATACTAGAGTGAGGAGCTATTCCCTTCTCCAGGCGATCTTCCAGACCCAGGGATCAAACCTGGGTCTCCTGCATTACAGGTAGATTCTTTACTGTCTGAGCCATCAGGGAAGCTAAATATTAGTGCAGAGATTCTGTAGCGTACATGAACGACAGACAGTCATGTCCGTGTATGGAAGGACCGCATGCACCTTTACCAGGGATCTGCCCCCTACCCAGAAAGGAAGCTTTGACATGAGGTGGCCTGGTTGAACGTCCCTTTAGCCACTCAGCACAGCCCCACGGGGCCACTGCTCTTCCCCTTCCAGATCTGGGACACGGGCGGCCAGGAGCGATTCCGCTCCATGGTGTCTACATTCTACAAAGGCTCTGATGGCTGTGTCCTGGCTTTTGACGTCACTGACCTGGAGTCCTTCGAAGCCCTGGAAACCTGGCGGGGTGATGTTCTGGCCAAAACCATTCCGATGGAGCAGTCCTACCCCATGGTGGTGCTGGGGAACAAGATCGATCTGGCAGACCGGCAGGTACCATTGGCTCATCCCTCCATTCACCAAACATGTGAGGACCAGTTACATGCCAGGCACTGGGCCAAGTCCCACACATACAGAGCTGGAGCAGGCATAGTCCTTACCTTAAGAATTTCACAGTCTAATAATGGATGCATTTTAAAGATAATTATGATGCAATATGGTAAGTCATGAGCAATCATAGAGAACACCTTGGGGACCACAGTGAAAGGGCATCTATCTACTCAAATCCAGGGTATAGAAAGGGCTTCCTAGAGGAAGTGGGTTCCAGGCTGAAGAAACAACATGAGCAAACATAAGAATTTGCATCAGCAAAGGTAAGAAATAGCATCAAGACATGAGCTGAGAACCGAAGGCTATTCTGTCTAGAGACAGGGAATGGAAGGATGAAGTCCTAAGAAGTAGGCAGGTGGGATTTGAATTTACCTGTAGAATAGTTTTTTTTTTCTTTTGGTAGAATATTAGTTCTACCCAAGGTCAGATAGGGAGTCTCTACTGATGAATCCTTGAGTCTTCAACTATCCTGAGAAAATAGTAATATGTATTTTTATTAGCTTAAGCATATTCTACATCATCTGGCTAACCACTTAACAAATGATCTGCTTGCTCCATGACGGCGGCGACCACATGTATGTAGGTATCTACTTATTGCAGTGGCACTGAGTCAAGCTCTGTTCATCATTGCCTACTAATAAGAAAAGAGTAAAAGTACTTTAATTTATAAAGATGTTCTTGTGCCAAACAAAACCCCAAAGACACCACAAAGAGTGTTTGAACAAGTTGTCATAGTGTTTCAAATAGAGACGATAAATGGGGAACTGAGTCATCATATTTGAACCACATTTTCAAAAGGGTTCACGTAAAAAGTGATAGGAGAACCGAGGCATCATTTGGAAGGATGAAGGGTGGATGGTGGATGAGGGTGCATCCAGCTAAGCCGCCGCCTCCAGAAGGAAGAGCCTCCGGTGTAGAGAGAAAGATGAGTTTGGATTTGACACACGGAGTTTGAGGAGCCTGTAGAACAATGATTGGGGATGACCAGTAGGCTTTAGAACATATAAGAATGAAACTTCAAAGGAGAAGTCTGTGCTGGAAATAGAAATATAGAAGTCATCAATTCTCTGGTTACTTCGGGTTGCAAATTTAGTGTCAATTCTCTAATTACAAATCGTCAATCTCAAATAAGAGTCAAAGCCCTAAGCTGGTTCACAGCCAAGCAGTCTCGAACTTTCGCACTGGGGCCAGCAGCAGGTGAGAACACGATGGTCTAGGAGGCAGACCCCATCGCCAACTTTCCGTGTCCACATGTCCTCCCCTTCTCAGGATGACTTTGGTTTCAGGCTCTGTTAGGAGTGAAGCAGAAAGAGGGAGAAGTGGTCAGAAGGGCAGGGAAATCTTTATTTGACGGGTACTGTCTCGAGATGGTTTGCGCACTCCAGCAGATATGTCACGCTGCCTTGGTGGGCGACTCCTTTGGGTCCTAAGAAGCCTCCAGTGGAACATTTAAATGTACCTCCCATGGCAAAGGTCTTGCATATTCTTCCTCTCTCTCCTCAGCTCCTAATTTAGGAGTTCAAGAGCCATCCTCCGTCCTACGGTTCGGCTTCTGCAGATGCTCTCCTGACGGGGTTTATAACAGCCGCAGGCTGGCGAGCTCTCCTTCCCAGGGCGCACCGGTGCGTGCTGGCTGGACTGATGAGCCTGGGGTAATTCATTCTCAGGGCACCGTCCTCTCTCTGCCCTGATGCCTTTCGCCTTAAACCCCACGGGTGCAGTTAGACACCAGTCCACTGTAGCTACCGACTGTCACGTGGCCTCCCTGAAGCCCTCTTTTGGTCAGAGTTGAAGCTTTATACGGTCTTCCTCTTGTGTGGGTGTTCCCCCAACACAGTTTTCTGCAAAAAAATGTCCTTTCTAAACCCTCCTTTTCAATCTTTTTCTATTCATGCTGGAAGGCTTGGAGTCATTCAGCAGATTCTTGCTCATCAAACTTTGGAAATGTGCACGGTCCCGTGGGTGGGCTCTCTCCCAACCAACTTGATATCCAGCACCTATCAGATGGTAGTGTCTCGGCCACAACTTCCATTTTAGCATCTTGCTTCTGTAGGTCATGGGGTGGGAGATCAGGGGTGTTCAAGACTAAGAGTCTGACTTTCCCTCAGTGAGATAAGAGGCAGCATCTTCTGTTGAGAGGGAGGAAGAAAGGAGGCAGGAAGGAGTTTTGAGCATCATGGTGAGGCTGCACCAGGTACTGTGGAGAGAAACAGGTGAAGGAGTTGGCCAAGGACGAAGCGCGGGACTGATGGTACAGCAAGGGCTCTGCTATGGCAGGAGACCAGCTGAGCGGAGTCCGGGTTGTGGTTTTCTTCAACAGCAGGGCATGGGGTGAAGGCCAGGGACCTCACAGAGCTGTGAGGGCGCTGAGACCCACGGAGGGAAGAGGAGAGACCAAGAGAGGCTGAAGAACCAGGGGGCTGCCGGAGGTTGAAGAGCAGGCAAAAAGGAGGAAGGGAAAAAGAGACCATGTGTAAAGGTTCACGGAGGCCCTGGGCTGGGCCTGGAGGGGCAGGCGGAATGGGGAGATGATGGAGATGGTGGGAGGGGAAGGAAGTGTGAGGCTTGGGGCTGCGTGGAAAGGAAGCTTCACCAGATCACAAGCGTCCAAGGAATGAGGGTACCCAATGGGAGGCGTAAGTGATGACTCAGAGGGGTAGAGGCATCCAGTCCTAGCTGCGGGGTCATGAGCTTTGTTCTGCAGAAAGAGGAAGAATAAAAGTTTGAAAGAAGCAGTGAAGCCCCAGGCAAGCCCAACTGTCTGGGATCTGTGCTGAACAGAGTGTGGAAAGAGCCCTCCCACTGGAGAAGGAGACAGGATTTGGAGTGGGGCAAGCCGGAGGAAGAGAGGTGAGGAAGTGCTCACAGGCTTGAAACGAGCACAGGGAAGTGCATAGGAGAAGCTGAGAGTGGGGCTCGCAGAGGGACTTTGATTCGGAGACCTGGGATGGGGAGCCAGAGGTGAGGCTGGGAGGCGGCCACCCTCCAAGGGCACAGACCGGGCAGAGGATGCTGCCAACCCTGAAAGGCGAACCCCGGGCTTGGAGAATGGGCTGCAGATAGTCCTCACTTTCACAGGGCTGAGTGGATAAGGACCCTGAAGGACCACCTTCTCTGAGCTCAAATTCATGTGTGTCTTTGGCCAGTTCCAGCTTTGGACACCTGACTCAGATTTCATGAGGTTATTTGAGGCTCATAGGCAATGATGCTATAAAGCACATGGCAATCTTAATACAAGAAAAAGATTGTTACCCACCTTCTTAATTTAATGTCTCCAGTGTGTGGGCTGGAAATATAGGGAAGTTCTTCCTACTTAACAAAAAGAAAATGAGTATTTCAAACGCATATGCTAGATGTGGCAGGATGAAGTGTCAGTCGCTCAGTCGCGTCCAGCTCTTCGCAACCCCATGGACTGTATCCTGCCCATCTCTGTCCATGGGATTCTCCAGGCGAGAATATTGGAGTGAGTTGAAATTCCTTTCTCCAGGGGATCTTCCCCACCCAGGGATTGAACCTTGGTCTCCTGCACTGCAGGCAGATTCTTTACTGACTGAGCTGGGGATATGAGCATTGATGATGGTTGCACAATGATGAGAATGTACCGATGCCACTGAACTGGATTCTTCAGTATAGTCAAAATAATACATTTTATATT